>JASCZW010011341.1:0-32419 GCA_034211315.2 Aedes japonicus | reverse complement strand
ACCAGTGCTGTAAAATGTCATTTCGTGCAATTGGATAAATTTACCGATAACTATGTTCAACAGCAGAATTCATGAATATGGTGTATGATAAAATTGAAGATCTTGACAAATTCTACAACTTTGTCTAACAGTGCATTGCCCTAACTGGTATATAGAAAGTGTTATATTCACTGTTATATTCAAATGATATTCATTGATGAATATCATTTGAATATTCAGATATTGCACTCTCACGTCTTAGGTTTAACAGTTAGAACAATACATTGTGAATCAAATTTATGAAACTAATCAAGCAGCACATTTTTTGCATACGTGCTATTGTGAAAATCAGCTTCTGGAACGAGTTGTTGGCAAATTTAGAGCATTGGGTCGAAATGACTATTTACAGCACTGCTTGCCACATTAAACAATAATAGCAGTCTAGCTATGCATTATTGTAATTGTTCGGTAATTATTTACATACTATAATGTACATACTTCGAAAATATTAAATTTTACCGAGACGCAATTTATCTCTGACAAATATTATAGTTTACGTTCCAAATATTTCATGTAAAATTATGTCTCCCGATTTCAAAACATATGCAACTTATCAAAATGTGTGCTTGATTTAACTTATATTCTCATCTCGTTCAACTCATACATATGTTCTAAAGGACGTTTGCATGTGTCGGTCTCAGAGCATCGAGAAGAACATATTGCTATTATTTGTGATTAGTCATGTAGTTTCATTTAAGGCAGTGTATATCAACATGAGACACTACGTTTAAAATTTGATTATTTATTAATGATTTGATTAAGAATTGTAGAACGGTCTTCTGGATCACAAGCTCTAGCCATAAGTCGAAGGAAGAGAAATATAACTTAAAGTTTTCAAAGCGTTAACTACCGTTGCAAAGTTAGGTCAACTTTCCGGTTCAAAGAGTATCGAAGGTTTGTGTAGTGTTCCATCCAACGTTTGGGAAAAAAAAGGCAAATAGCGCTAAGAGTGAAGTACACTCAGTAGCAACTTTATCAATTATCAATATTTTTTGCTTGACAAATGATTTGCAAGCAACTACGATTGAGAATTTGGAATCCGTTCGTCTGTTTCATCAACTGTCTGTCTTATTTTGTAAGTCAGTGTTATGTTTACATCTTTATTAAGGCGTTTCGAAGTTTCTTCAGTCTTTTGTAGTTTTGTCCGTTGGAATTTATATGCTCTGAGAGTCTTCCGGAGCAGTTCTCTCTAACCAAAAATAAAAAGTTATTGTATTGTTCTTGTGCGTTAAAATGATATAGCTTAACTCCTCTTGAAGCAATTCATCTGCCGTTCAAGGATCATATCGTCCATAGAAACACTTTTGTAACTGCCTCAAAAGGTGATACATTTTCAAGATTGCTTTTCCTTTCATATCCACTGTAATGTCAGTCATGTTCATGTCCTCTGTTGTGAGTGGTGTCGTTTCGTCTTTTTGTCTTTTAGTTACTCAGTATGTTAGTGTCACGTTTACAAGATAAATTAATATCTTCGTATTTTTTTAGTCTATTGTAGTTTAGTTCGTTAGTGTGTCATTTATGTGGTCAGAGAGTCTTTTGAAGCTGTTTTCTCGAATCAAAAACAAGTTAGCGTTATGTCGTCGAGATAATGGAATTCTACCAGGTTTAGTAATTGCTGATTTTACAAGTCTTAGTAATCTCAGCAATATATATGTTATGGTTTAATGATGGAACTCATGAGAGAGAAGTTTCCTTGAAAAGTGTTTGGGAGGTCGTTACGTTTCTTTATGTTATTAAACTAGTCAGTAAGTGTTACGTTTCAGAGGGAATTTCGTAACTACTTTAGTCATTTATAATTAAGTTAACTGGTGTCTAGTTCTTAAGTGCTCTGAAAATCATCGATGCAAACCTCGTCTTACCTAATTTAACTCACCTATCACTTTGTGCGCCTTAGTCAGTTCTTGGCGTTTGCGTTATTCAGTTTAATTATATAGTCATTGTAGGAAAGTTTACGTTTACTGGTCAGTGACTTTTTGTTTGCTTATACGAATCTCTATGTCGTTTAATCACTTCTAAGTCGTACATGCATGTGCAGTAGGCCATCCCTTATTTTGAAAAAAAATGCCAAGTCAAGAATTCTACCTCTTGAAATGTTCGTCTTGACTAGAAAACAAACATACTTAAATTTGAAGACCGTACGTTGACGTTAAGTGTTCCCCCAACGGACCTAAAGAAATGCTAGTACGGGTGACTACCCACGCGGTGGCAAGCACGCAACTGTAGAGTACGGTCTTACAGGCCGACCAAGATCAGTGTCGTCAGGTTGATAACATGATAACGAGCGTGATTTGATGCTTATTGACAAGATTTTTTCTATTTATTTTTATAAATTTACACGTAACACATTCCTCTATCCACTATTCTCAACAAATTTGAGCCTAGTCACGCATTTACGGGGAATTCTTGATCATACCCTTAACAGTCGTCCAACTACTTGTCTTCTGTGAGAACGACCGGGGAATTGTTGGGCTGCATCTCTCAATAAACAGATGTCATATCATCATAATTCTTCTCTTATCCTGACAGTAGAGAAGCTGAACATAACAAGCATTTTGGATGTTTTCATACCTACACGTATCTAAGGACTGTATTCAAAAAACAAAAATGGTAACCAAGAATTCTATTTCAGTCCGATTCTCCTCATACTTTCAAGGTATTCCCTACAATGGTTTCGGATAATTCCTCGAATGCCATTCCACCGAATCCTATTACTCCAAATGACCACTACTCCGAAAGATCATTAGCCAACCAGAACCCCAAATTCAATTTGAAAGAAAACCCGTTTCAAAACACTAGTATGGTATTGTTTATAATCTAGATAACGTGAGGATTGATTTTTTTTTCAAATGTCATCCCGGCCACTCTTGCAGCGTTACCTAATAAGATAACGGAACCTATTCTGTTAGAACCCTAGAGAGTTTAAGCTGTTTAGTGGAATACGTGTAACTAGAATCCATTTGATTCCAACTACCTTTGCTTATCTTGACAGATATGCGTATTTCGTCTACAATGTGCAGACTTCCTCAGTGTCTCGTACTAATAACTCGATTATTCTGATTATTTGTAAATGCTATTGACCTTATGCAATATTGACCAGAGCACATTAGAAAAGTAGATGAGCAGTTTTTCCTCATTGTATAACTTATGCTTATAAGCACTAATTTTTTTTAAATATTTTTCAATCTAGTAAACATATGCTATGTTTCCAGTTACATAGTTGTAATGATTTTTAGCTCCTCAGAAATGTTTGTTTTTATTTGAGATTTTCTTCTTTTATCAAAGTGCTTTTCTTTCGAGTTCAACGAGCGATGTTGTTTGGTCTGGTTTATATACACAGAAAATAATAATTAATTTTAACAAGCGAGTAAAATTTCTTTTAGTTTAATTTCAAGCCAAAGAAGGCGTGAACAACGCAATTGGTTGTAGTTTTTGATGCGCCATACAACAATGTTTGCAATCTTTCATACAACAGGCTTAATTCAGGCGTTATCTGGCTTAAATTTACATAAAATATCCCATTATTTTCTGCCAAATCTAGCATTCCCTTTATGTGCATTAGATGACTCTGAAAATGTATTGTTTCTTTTTATCTGTGTAATTAATTCTATTCACATCTAAAATTGCACTTGATTTTCTCTAGATGCTGAAAATTGCATTTGAGCTCTTCAACATTATTTGTGAGTTTCTATCTCGCGTTTCATTTGAGTGTTGTTAACAAGAAACTTCCGATGCTGGATGTAGATGGAACGAGTTATTCAGCAATGGTCTGTTGAAATCAGAAACTCCTCCATTTTACACGTGTTTTGTAGTTAAACAGTTTAAACAAGCGCGCAATAAATGCACAGATTCCTCATGTCATGCAAGGTGATCCACTGGCAAAATTTGGTAAACAAAACAGATAACATTTATTCTTTGGCCGAGCTGCATGAGCTTTAATGACTAAAAGGTTTACTTCTCAAATTAATCGCATTATGGCTATTTTCACAATACCCTTTGGATTTGGGTGCAAACAGATTTCTTTCTTTTAGCAATTGTCTATTACAAACAAATACGACCAATTTACTCGCTCTTCCATCTTTTGTTTTCATGTAAGATGAATTGAATTTAATATAAAAACGTTTTATCAATTACTACTTCATACTACTACTTATGTT
This sequence comes from Aedes japonicus, assembly GCA_034211315.2. Classification (NCBI taxonomy): domain Eukaryota; kingdom Metazoa; phylum Arthropoda; class Insecta; order Diptera; family Culicidae; genus Aedes; species Aedes japonicus. The sequence continues at coordinate 28,226 of JASCZW010011341.1, read as the reverse complement.
TACTGTGATTGTGCACTGGTCGACTTCGAGATATGTATTTAAAGCTAAAAATTCTACACAAATTGAAAGAAACCTTTAATTTTTTGCGTTATTGAATGCATGGGAAGGGAATGCTACACACTTAGAAATTATGAATTTTACACGAGACGTAATTCATGTTCGTAAAAAGTTGGGGAACGTAAAGAAAGATTTCGTGTAAAATTATGTCTCTTGAAACAGATACATACGCAATTCGACGATATATGTGTTTGATTGAATTTATTTTTTCATCTCTTTGAACTCATTCTTATGTGCAAGAGGACGCTTGCATGTGTCGGTCTCAGGGGACAGAAATTTACATGACATTTTGGTAGTGTGTAGATTTGGTATAAATTAATGGGAAGTTTCCTGTAAATATAAGCCAGATATCACTGCATCCCGCTCTGTTGTATGAAAGATTGCAAACAATGCTATATGCTGTATTGCGAACAATTTCGTTGTTTACACTTACTTTAGCTTTTGATTAAACGAGGGGCTATATGACGCGTCTTTTAAAATTCATTATTTTTTCTGTGTAGTTTTTCTGATAGTCATTAGGGGTAACGGAATTCGATAAAATCCACCCCTTTACCCCGAACGCCACTGCTCAGAACGCATCCCCAACGCTACTATCCCAAAAGCAACACTATCCGGACTACTACTGCCCCAAATGAATCATTTCTCCTAAATTCTTAATGTTTAACATTATTATGAAGACAATTGATAATTATGGATAATTCACCTGTGTTATCAACCATTGCTAAGTTTATTGACCTGTAAACTTGGTAGCTATTGATGACCAGGAGCGCTATGACCGTCATAAAATTTAAGTGTTCGTTATGAGTGTTGGTAGTTCGAAATAGTAATATAAATTTTTGATCAACCTCATATACATAACTAAAGCATCATATTAAGCGTTAGCCTTAACCTTATTGTGTTTGAATTCAATGAAGCGAGCGCTTAAAGTAACTAAAGCAATCGGTTGCCATAATTTTTGGCCTGCCTAGTTATTTTTAGACAGATAACGAGAATTGAGCAACGAAAACCACATAATAAGGATTAAAAATATTTTGATTTGATATTTGTTTTTAATTGTACAGAGTGTACCGTAAGTGAGAGAAAATTTATGAAAGTGTAATTTTTATGATGTTAATGGTCAGTATATTCATCATAAGGATCTAGTATTTTCTAATTCTGAGAAAGTTCTGATACCTGTTGTGGTGTCCTGTTTTAGCAGTCGTTAAGTTTGTATTAACTTTGAATATTTATTTGACGTTTATATCCAACGCACATGATAGATGCTCCCCAAAAGTTAAAACCAAAATGATCGTTGATTTTTTTTATTCTTGTTTTTAAAAATTTTATCAAGTAAGCGTTAAATCGTGCTTGAGAAAGATTTTTAAAAACGTCAGCAACAAAAATGCTTTCGAAAACTAATGAAATGTCGCAAAATTTTCTAGAGAAGCTCGCATGACATGAATTGGTAATTTTCGTTGATACTACTCATATTTCTGCTACCATATTTCAATGTCCAGCTTCAACGTGAATAATTTGAAAGAAAATTACAATGTGAGTAATATTAATATTACATATTTCAATTCATTAGCAATCATAAAGCTGAAAGCTCGAAGCACACCAGCTGCCTAGTACAGAGCCAACAACCACAAAGAAATTATCTGGTGATTGACCGTGTATCCGCTTTTTTAAACTTCAAATTCTTGTTTTTCTGTCTTGGGCTGCAGATTGCAGTCCAGAAACAACTGATTCATTATCAAAATCTCCCCGAAAATTGTGAACGAATAATCTAACCATTCCCTCTCTGTTGTTTCTCTCACTTCTCATTGCAGCCCCGGAAATCCTACAGCACAAGCACCTCCGCCTGCCATCATCGGCTCTCCAGATCAGCAGCAACAAAAAATTAGCACCGTGGCGCTTCATTCGACTGAAGCCCTGATGGCGGGCTTTCTCAAGTCGACCGATCTCGGTCCGCACGGTCCGCACGGATACGGCAGTTCACACCATCCGCACCATGCCCATCCGCACGGACCGTTGCCGCCCGGAATGCCTATGACATCGCTTGCTCCGTTTGGTTTGCCTCACGGGCTCGATGCTGTAGGATTCCCGCAAGGTATGTGGGGTAAATATTCGCTTTTTTCTACCTATTACTCACCCGCTAGCTGTAAGATCGTTTGTATAATCAACGGAGAGATGGCATTTGCTGCGCGGAGAATGGCCCCAAGCTAGTTACTGGTGAACAGCCTTCAGCTAAGTGATCCCATCCAAGATTCTCGATTCGATTCGGTAGTCACAAAAATGTGAAGAGGATTAAGCTACTCTTCTGCGCGACCCCGGGAGCCCACTCTGCGCGGCAAATGGTTCAAAACTAGTAGCGCTACACGTTTCGTTAATTATACAACAACCGCTCATGATTGATATGTAATATTAGTTTTAGATCTTGTTAGTTTTCTTCTCCATTAGAAACCCATTTATGACATTTATTTTGGTACGTTCGTGCGGCCTTATCTTTGAAACTGAAACGAAACACATAAAAAATGGGACCAACGATGGTCAGTCTGAGCATTGGACGGAGAGCATCAAATCACGCTCGAGTGACTTTCCTGACAATAATTCATCTGTCATTTTTCTTAAAAGCATTCCCCGCATGACGAGGGGTCCAACTGCTCTTGCTTTCAGATTATTGATACCGTCGATGATATACCTTTGGACATTTCGTCGGGTACCGATGGGAAATTTGTCCAGAAGCCTAATGATGGGGGAGAAACGAAAAAGAAGATCGGTTTTTGATATGTCGATGACGTGGTTTTGCCGCCGCCGCCGCCGCCGCCATGGTGGTGTTATGAAATATTCACACGATCTGCGAGAGATGGGTGCGTTAATTTTTTATTAATTCCATTAGAGCGAAAAGCGGCGACCATACTCAGTCGTATCAACTTTCATTCGGTGAGCGCAATGGACTACCGTGCTTTTTATTGATCTGTTACTTCTTCTCCAACCCCCCCATCCCCCGTCTTTTAGCAGAAGACTGTAGTGCACGTTTTGATTAGCGAGCTCAGGCTTAGGAAATGGCATTCCGCACAGATGATAAATTACATTGATTTGATTTTGATGATTATATTTTGGGGCGGCGGGATTTTCCCGAGTGAGAGCTACGAAAATGGTGACAACCACGGCAGTGATGTTCGGTCTTAATTACTTTCATTGAGGTGAATCAAGTCGAACACTAATGGAAGTGGAATGCTGAATGAAACTTCAATTAAGAGGAAAGAAAAGTACTTTTAGATGTTGATTTGTCGGGAAACTTTTCGTTTAGTGGTTTGAGTTGAATGTTTCGATGATGTCTAACTGAAGAAGTATTATTTCGAGTAGAATATTTCGATTAAGACTATTCACATTTTAGTAGGTGGATAACTACCCTAGTAAATTAAAACATCAAATTGGTATAAAAAAAGTGACAAGTTCGGTTTTTGTTTTTCATTTCCCCGTGATGAAGTTCAGCTGGAATTTTGGTTATTGAGAAATCTAAGTAAAACTAGAGTAAGATAAAACGTCACAGTATCTAAAACTGGAATTGATAATAATTTCTTAGCTATTTTTCAAATTGTATGAAATTTTTCAGTTCCGTCATTATCCTGGATTTTCTTATCTTTTCATCACCAATAACTTTGCTTAAACGGCCCAAAAACAATTTTGAAAGAGCGCCATCTACGACGTTTAACATCACTTTTGCGTTACATGGATCCATAGCCTAGAATAAAACTGAATTTTCATCTGTAACAACTTCCTAATTTTTCATTCACTTATTTGCAAGACTTTTGAATCAGCTATCTAACTCTCATTGTTTCAAAAAACTATGACTGTGATTGAGTCTCGGTCAATTTTCAGGACGTTTTCAAATAGTCCGTAGAATGTCATTTCAAATAGATCAAACAATCGAATGGATCTCTTATGGTTTAAAAATGTGTCAACTGGAGGTATTGTGAATAATTGACTGAATACAAACGATGGTGTTGTTTTGCCCATCAGTGAACTTAACCATTGATTTTATTTATTTGTTAGAAATGTTCAGCAATCAGCCTGCATAGCGTGGCTGGGTAGCTTACTAATAAACCTTAAACAGACTGGGACTGATTTGCGATTATTTTACAAACGGATACACAAAATAATCGCATATCAGTCTCAATGCTGTTTTTTCGTAGGAAATGTTATAAATTTGTAGTTTCTTCAGACAAAATTATCGAACATACCATAATTCACATTACAGCGTTCAAAATCATGCGAAACAAAGTGTTTTACGATAAACATAATCACAACTTTCACTGCCGTTTTCTCCATTCGATGATTCTCCATATGGGGCAGATATGCATTTCACGGCAGTACACGTAGTTGAAATTTCTACAACAACAGTCTAATGGGTTGTTATGACAAAACAGGTGACGCGCACTAGAGCTTACCTCCATGATAGTGGGGATGATTTGACATTTATCTTCGTTGGATGGAAGTAGTTACGAAAATACACAAAGAGGTATAAACCAGCCCTAAGCTGAAAATCTCGATTATCAAGCAACAACAAAAAATACATGGTAGGCGCCTCAGAGCAAAACGACCATTTGTCAAATCTCTACAAAGAAAGTATTAGAAAGTCCAATATAAAATCTTGGTTAATGGTTCCACTTACATCTGAACAGCAGAAATCTTTCACGTTTTAAGAATTTCCATGACATTTTCAGTTCAGCTTAGAAAGAAATGATGCCTGTAGATTAGGGTGACTTAGTCAAAATAACAGATGTATTGTTTTTCCTTTTTTAAAATCATTAGCACTTTCTGAGGCTTTTCTTTTTTTTTTTTGAACATAAAACTATATTTTGCGTCTATTTAGTTGTTACAGAATAAATAAAATATAAAATTGTCTACTCCTATTTCACTTTCTGGTTCATCAATACAGTAGCTCAAAAAAAGTCCTAGAGATTTAATTATCGATTGTTTCGTGTTGCGACTGATATTTTTCAGGGTGGGCGAATGTATTCTTCAGGCTCCAAGCTACGTAAACTAGGCTCTTGTGTGATAATCTGCCTCCGCTGAAACCTCCAGATATCCCTGACTCGTTGACAACGAAAAAGATTGTGTATTGTGGTCTCCGGTTCTCCGAGGCACATTTCACAGTAGGGGTCTACAATAACTTCGTGGCGAAACAGCAGTTCCCGATGCTTTATTTTCTTATGTATTACCATGAACCAATTTGAGCGTTGTTGTGAACCAATTTTGCTGTGAATATTCTTGAAGATAGTGTTCCAGTCACGTGTTTCCGCTGATACAATTCCAGGATTTTGTAGCTGTTGCAGGAAATGTTGATAAATTCCTTGAGATGATGGTGAGGTGGTTCATTGGTCCGGAAGGAAAGGCAATTGTGGTCTTAGTAGAGCTATGTGAGAGAACATGGGTGGTACAGGTGTAGTTGGGTTTTCCAAAAAACTACTGAGAAAGGGCAGTTGATGTGAAAGGATCATTAAGCGGTTGATCAGCAACGCTTTGGCTTTGATTTCAGGGCAGTGTACACACTTTGTGTGTAGATGTTTCGGCAAAATGAGTTTGGCCATTGCTACACACTACCAAAATCTCGTGTAAATTTCTGTCCCTAAGACCGACACATGCAAGCGTCCTTTAGCGCATAAGAATGTGTTGAAAGAGATGAGAAAATAAATTCAACCGAACACATCTTTTGTCAAATTGCGTATATGTCAGTTTCAAGAGACATAATTCCACACGAAATCTTTCTTTACGTCCTCCGACTATTAAGTTTTCCGACTTTACGTTCCCCGACTTTTTACAAACATGGATTAGGTCTCGTGTAAAATTCATAATTTCTAAGTGTGTACCCTTTGCAATGTTTGACCATGTCAGATGAACATCCCGAGTTCCGTCTTGATTTTGTTGATGAAACCCTTAGATATCGCTGTATTTGAGGCCATGTACTAGATTTTTGAAGTAACGTATGATAAGGATGATCTTCTGGATAAGATTCAGTTTTCTAGGACTATGCAACCAAAGTCTGAGAGCTTGTCCGATATTTTCTCCGAAGAGCACTCTTAAAATTGTTTGAGCCGGAAATTATTAAAAGAGGAAAAATGTTTTCTCTGTCTAAAATTCAACTTTTTTCGGTATTTTAATAATTGTTTTATAATACAAACCATGCCTTTTTACTTTGAGTCTGTTTTCGATTCAAATTTAACGAAACGGGTAAGGCAGTAGCAACTAGGTAATTTAATATTATGAAATCCCTCATTGTTTTTAATGAAATGTAATTTGCTAATCCCAAGCAAGAACTGCTTTAAGAAGTCCGTGGGTGTGTTAAAATCGAGAGAACATTGCTTTGAAATGTTAGATGAGAGTTTAGTTTAAAGAATGTAATATACCCAAACCTATGTTAAATTCCAGTTCCAGTATTTTTGTTATATTCGTTTTTTTTAATATAATTTAAGTTTGATTAGCGTCAGTCTGAAGTTTGAAACAATTTGCACTTCATAATGTCTGAAGTTTGCATTTGCGTAATGTTTACCTGTCTAATAATTCATGATGTTCTAAGGCTAACTTAAAGAAAACTTGAAATTCTGTTAACCAACATGAAAATAACCGATAGCTGTCTTTTTTGTTGGTAATAACATGTAGAAGGTGCCTTTTGTATTTGTATTTGTTGTCGTTAATCATGAGTAGACTATATGTTATATTTTGGTCTAAATCCTACATATAACCGAGGTCATAAAACACATAAACTTAGTCTAAATAGCGCCTGGCTTACATTACTCATATGTCGTGAATATTTCGTGTACAATATGTACTTAACTTATCGATAAATGCGTAACTAACACTTAAAAGAAATTTTTGCATAATATTTTTTTATTCATTGTAATATCAATTATTTCACAATTTTCATTGTAGCAAGACATCATTTAATTCAAAGGCCCATTTGTGACATACTATGATTGCTAATATAAAAGAGATTTCTGATTTTAAGCGGGCGGATAGGAACATAACAATTTATATTTTCTTATATCTTAAGGCATTAACTCTTTGTGCAATGACATCGTTTATTCAAGCTACCATAGCAACGTCTCTTTGCTTTATCTCACTACTGGATTTGAATTCATACTGACACTGTCAGCTGTATCAAGAGACAGCTGACTGAGTTGCTTTATCAATATGCATAAGATAGTATTCAATAGAATCACCCAAAATTTCAGCCATTATCTCTATGATTTATAATATCAACTGAATACGCATCTCCTGCTTTGCAAATGAGTATATAGTTAACAAAAATTTCATAAATTATTGATTTTTCCTTAACGGTAGAATTTGTTAAGAATATGTTTCCATCTGAATTATAAATTTAGGAAACTATTCATTTGAAATAATCTTTAACGGTTATTTAAAATTTTAGGTATCATTCCCTGTGCCCAGGGAGTAAAAGCATGCTCCTTCGAGAGTTATTACTATTTCCTTGATCAGAACACCCCCCCCCCTCCCCCTTCAAAAACTTTTCAAAAACTATTCAAAATGTTCGACTTTATGTGAACTTTAGATTTCGAAAAAATGTGCGGATTTTTCCCGGAATACGTTTCATCAACCGGCGCACATTATTCTCATCCATCGTTTTGGCAATCTTATTCCACTTGGTTCTCAATTCATTGATACTTTTGACGAAACTGCCATTCACCTTCAGCTTCCGCTTCATAATAGCCCAACATTTCTTTATCGGTCTCAGCTGGGGACAGTTTGGTGGGTTGAGTTCTTTCGGTATAAACTTAATCCCGTTTGTTTCATACCACTGTAGCACTGTTTTACTGTAATGACAGCTTGCAAGATTTGGCCAAAACATGACTGGTTTATGGTAGGATCTGATGAATGGCAATATTCGCTTTTGGAGACATTCCGTTCTGTACAGCTCTGAATTAAATGTCTTATCAGTAATAAAAATCTTGGTCTTCCTACCGCAGCTACAGATGCCTTACCAAATCATGTATTTACGTACAAATTTATCTGCAAACACAATCTTGAATGTGGCAGAAATATCTCCCTGAGCCGTAGCCAAGTACATTTTTGGTCCTTATTTGGTTGTCTACAGGCACGGTATGGATTAAAGCCTTCTCGGAGACGAATCCGTGCGGCCCGAAATGCGTGCGGCCCGAAAATGTTTTGGCCAAATCGTGGTCTGAGATGTTGGGTCTTGCCTTAATGTTCTTGATGACTTGTTCCGCAGTTGACAGTACCCGCCCGACGCTTGCCTTGAGGCTTGCGATCTGCAGACAAAGTTTCTCTGTGCTTTTTCAAAACACGCCACATGGTATTTCGAGGAAAACCCAACACTTTAGCAAGTTTTGGCCCAGACCACGAAGGGTTTTCAAAATGATTGCGCACAATTATTGTTCTTCTTTTTTCTTGAATTTTGTATTTTTCTGAAACACGTTTGAACTGCACCGCGAAGATTTTTTTTTTATATTGTTATTGTTAAAGGGAACACATTAGATGCCATAGTTTACAAATCCGACCACTAGGGACGCTATAAGAATCAAAAATGTTTGTTCCAATACTGAATGGGCCATATTTTAAACTGTACAGAACTCTATTCTTAGAGTTTCATTTAAACTAAGAATCAATAAAATGAACATTTGTACCGTGTCAGATGTACGTTTACATGTGTGTGCCTGTGTGTGAGTGTATGTTTAAGTAACTCGGGTTCTTGAAACGAATTTGTTCCGTATGATTTTCACTATAATCTGAATAACGCGCTGGGAGACATCGAAAATCTCTAATCGTTTCAAACTTCAATGTAAACTCAACTATTTGTTAAATAGGATATGTAGCCGTCGGAAAATAACAAACTACGGTCCGTCATAATTTTCAATCCAGTTTCTTATAAAATTTGTTTACATAAACACGGAGATACTTCTACCGTTATAATCATCCATAACTAACCATAAGAACCATAGAATCCTCTTGGTTCGTGTTGCAACTCAATCTTATGTGCAAATTTTCAATTTCTCATTAAATTAATCATTATGATGAATGCACACTTTTTGAAAGATAGCACACACATACATTCAAAAGAAATATTCAGCATTATTGATTGCGGTGTGTTACGCGAATGTGTTGGTGCATTTCATGTTATAAACATCGCTATGAGGAAACAAAACTACACTCTAAAAAAATAAGGAAACTACATGACACGCAATTTGAAAAAATCACACAATTCAGGTCTACGTAATGGTTTGCTGCTGCATCTTTATGTTCAATTACGGGTATTTCAAATATCCGTTACGAATAATAATACAAGTTCATCATAATAACATAATATTACACGATCTTCATTATATTGATTGTTCCCCATTGTCCTGTAAAATAACAAGACCATCCATGTAAACTGAAAGAGTCACTCCTCCCTTTAACGCATAATTTGCGCTTCAGTTGTATTTTGACTCTTGGCAATCATCGACGTGTGAAATTTCTTTTGGTTCCTGCGGCTAAAAACCACACATTTTTAAATCGGTTATTAGTTCAAGGCATAAGCTATGATCTATTTTCTTTTAATATATTTAGTTTCCGCAGAGTAAAACAGGAAAATTGATGTTAATTACTGCAGAGTCTACCACATACATGTTATGGTACTCCCTGATCATAACGCTGGGGTCAAAATTAACACTCCTGGAAATTCATTTCTGTATCATTTTTATATATTTTTTAACTAACGAACATTTACATCGTCTTGAAATATTTCATCAACTTGATATGTGTCGAAATAGGGTTACAGTCAAAATTTAATTTGGTTGATGTAATTTTCCATGCAACAGGATAATAAAACCAAAGGGCCGCTCCATTTATGTGCATTCTTTTAGTCATAAATTTACACGATTTTTTCTAAGTGTGTACATATAGTTTTAATACTGGCGAACAAGACGTGAAAATTTCACTAAGTTCGTAAGAGTATACACTTTGAAATTATGAATTTTACACGAGACGTAATTTAATTTTCGTCAAGAAACCTAAACAAAGATTTTATGTAAAATTAAGTATCCCGAAAAAGAATTAGACGTAATTCGACAAATGGTGGGTTTGATTGAATTGTGCCTCCGTCTCTTCTGGCTGATTCTTATGTCCTAAAGGCCATTCTCTTAGGCTCAGAGCACCGAAATTTACATGAACTTTTGGTAATGCGTATGCTATTGCCGCTTTCCAACATCCAATACCCATACTCTTATGAACTAAGAATTGAGTGAATGAATATAGCGAAGAGGAACACTTATTTGCCATCTTGATTGATAAAATTTGATTTTTTCAATATCAGGTGTTAATTAAATTTAAAAAAAAAACCGTTCTACCAGCAGGTGTTTCTAGTTTTGACCGAATATAATCAGCTACTGCCGCTTCCGCAGAACTCCACGAGGACTTTCCTTTTTTTAATTTTTTTTCAAATTTAACGCTCGAGTGAATTTAGTGCAACGGTGCCATGTTTCCTCTTCCGCATTCACTGTAGCAAGTTTCACAAATTATCACCGTCTTACACTCACCAATGTGTTCTGCGTCTGGACTGGATCTGGTTAATTCGTGCTTGAGTTTATTGCGTAAAAAATTGCTTCGAAATTGCTCTGTCCTCATGTGTACCGGTTGCAAGCCAAATCTCACACTTGGTTTCCAAAAGCATACAGTTGAAAAAATAAACATCTATAAACATACATAAACTACAAAAACAGCTTGGATTAAAATTGTATCGTTAGCTATTCAACCAGAGGCTTACTTCCTTGTTTTCTTAGCTTTATATAGTTGGGATTGTTTATTCCATTAAATTTACATGTTGTGATGTTTAATATATTCGGTTTTGTTTACTATAGAAAATTTGAGTTGATAATTTAAAACTTCAAGAGTATACAATTTTGACACATAAAGAAATACAAATTCATGAAAGTATCATACAACGCTAGGAAAAGAATCGTTAAGGGATCTTAGGAAAAAATATCCGTTTGGTCTAAATTCCGGAACATGGTCGTAATTAAATTGTTTGTCCTAGTTTCATAGAACTCGGAGCAATTATTGAATACGTTGTGATTACTTCTTGTGATCTCCTATGTGTTCACATGGAATTATTACAACTTAATTATCAAAGAACAGCATTTTTTTCAGTGAAGGTCATTGAATCGTTTCTATCTTGACAGTTGGTTGTTAACGAAGCATTTTCAGCCCTACTTGCATTCTAAAAATTTAATGAATATCTATGAAAAAAACTCAAATGTTAACAAAGGGTTTGCTCAACTGTTCGGGCTTAATTTCTATTAGCATTTCAGCAAAGATGATAAAATATGGAAATCGTTGCTTTAAAACAAAGCAACCATCAAGACTACTCCTATCAAACATACGGAAGCTACAAAGCCTGCCCGGGCACTGGTAAGGAAAATAAATACCCATGTACATCAAAATAAACAACATGGAGTTCGTGCATACCTTCTCGTGTAAGGCATCGTTGCAGAGAGAAAAAAAATATCAACAAATAACGACGCCAAGACATATTTCAAAAGACTGAGTGAGGTAAGAGTGGGGAGACGATGGCGGGAGCGAAAAGCGAATGGCAACTGAATTACCGCGCTCAAAGAAGAGACCATAAATTGCCAACCACGTAAAAAGCAACCATCCACTCACTTCGTCCTTGTTACTTTCCTCCATTTTCCACTCCAATTCTACTGCTGCTGCTGCTGCTCAGGATAGGAATCATCATAAAAAATAAATGACGTTTTTCTGGTGCCTCTCGAGGGGATCCTTCTCTGTGCCGAGGGTCCACAACGATGTTGGTTGACGCAGTCGAGTGTCGCTGCTGTTTTCCGTCGGTTGCTGCTGATGGGATGGGGCGCTTCAACGAGCATTCGTCGGAACGAGAACTGGAAGGGAGTTGTTCCTACCTTCTATGTACGAGTTGAATATACACGAGATGAGAGGGGTTCTTATAGCTATGCTCTGGAGTAGGTCTATTCCGACGTTAGTTACTGTAGCGTGCATTCATTTGTTATTATGATTGTTGTTCCTGTTTTGGCGTGGGGTTACTTTTGTGTATCAGGGCTTCTTGCGTTGCAAATGGATTCGCCCCCTTCTTTGTCGCTGCTTGCTTCAGTGGAAGGAATTTCTTACTATACAACACTGTGCAGCGATCAGTGGGAGGAGGATATTTCGGGTGCCACCCCGTTAAGCGGTTTATCTTTCTGTTTGCAGGCTTCCTCTTCGTGATAATGTGGATGCTGTAGTTGTTGCTGTCGGTTGGAGTGATTTTTCTCTTCATTCTTGCTGCCAACGTTTGTTGATGTTCAACGAAGTAGCACTACACTGACTCGGATGGGAGGTCATGTATTCGGGTGTCATGGAAAAGATGTGGTTTCTAGGTTTTATGAATTTTATTTTTTCATTTTAAATTCATCACGTTTGGTCTCAAAACCTAGAACATCCAACGATTTTAACGATCAATGTTGAAGTGGGTTTAGCGATTATTGTATCACTAGAAGTGTAATATAATGTTGTATTCACTGCCCACAAGATTGGCGTGGGGTGGGAGAATAGTTGGTAGATAAGGCTGTAGAGAAAATATGTAATATACTATTTAAAATACCTGCTTAGCTTGAGATTACTTCTGTGCAGAGCGTCTCTTTATTCTGACAGAATTTTTTTATCTAGTTTTGCGAGATTTTCTTAAATTTTATTTGGAACTTTTCAGCAAAACTTCCTCTTGATGACGTATTACATAGTCCAATTACCGTTGCGCACTTTAAGGCTGCGTTTGACAAATCTATGTATCTAGAATTATATTAGCTAAATTGCCTCACGATTAAAGGCATCGAGGATTTTCAAGAGCTTTTTAGGATACATTACTCCTGTACTGGCAATAGAGAGTGTGCATCTTTCCAAAAAGGTAAATAACCAGGGTGTTCATAAAGAATATGCTTCAAACAATCTTTAGCGACTGACATTCAACATTTCAGTAAACTTATGGTGTTCATTTCGACCCTAAAAAATGTTATGAGTGTTTTGGGTTGAAAAAAAAAAATCAGTCAGCGCCGGTGGTGTAGTGGTAAGCGTGACTGATACTTGACACCTCAGTGGATCTGGGTTCAATCCCAGCCGAGATCGGTGAGATTTTTCTAAGGCGGAAAGGAAGTAGAGCCATTGGTCGTGGTTCTTGTGTTGATGAGTGCGATATGTGGGATGGATGTCCCTCTATCCGGTTGTGACGTTGCCTATGTTTGAAAACCACCGTTATACAGAAACAACGAGAAGAAGATGATGATGAAGAAGAAGAAAAACTTATATTTAATCTAATCTCATCAAGTTTCATTCTATTTGGACAAACGTTGGGATTTTTTTTATATATAGTTTGTTCGCGTTAGCTTTGAGGTGCCGATATTTTGTTGTTGTTTAGTGTATCAAGAAATGTTTAACAGTAGTGATGCATCAATTTTGCGTGGTTTCCCCGACATGGTAGGAGTGACGTTTTTTTGGGATTGAAATGGGCTAGAAACATCGGGAAATATTATGCACAATGTTTTCAATGAACTTTCTCTATTGCATTTACATTATTGACATGTTGCCTTAAACATATTTGAGAAATCCTTACGGCTGGAAGAAATCAATGAAACGTTAAAAATATAGTCCGGAAAAATTATGTAAATTTCATGCATCAAAAATAAAACTAATCCTTTAAATTGGCAATGCCTTTTTTTTCCTTTTTTGTGGGAAATTTTTAAGCTTCAGAAAAATTATCGAAAATTAGTCATGGACGGAGAAGCGTGAATTGAAATAGTTTTTGTTAGAGAAACTTTTACGTATTTTTAAAACTTTTTTGAAAGGTTTGTAAAGGAAAGTATTTGTACCAGTAGACGCATTTTAGTGATGGAATATAATGTTTTACTTTGTTTTAATGAATATACAACAATCTGCCACATCATAAGTGCAACCAATGTGATTTTTTTTTGATTCAGTTGACAAATTGACATAGGTTGGCAATGTTTTTTAAAAACACCATGACATTTTAATGACTTAATCCTAATTCGAAATCTTCGAAATAACGTTTTGTTGCATGAAAGAGCGCTTGAAGCTCTATTGATGAACAAAGCAGTACAAGTGTTGACTGTGCAACTCGCCGTTTCTCATAGAACTTCTATTTGATGTAAAATATATTTTCCGGAACAGATGATAATGCAGCTAATGCAATGAACATAAAGGTGAATATCTCGACATGCTGAATAAGAAACTAACTTCGACAGCCTGGCAACGCATGGATAAAATCCTCCTGTAAACAATTATATTTGCTTTCAGAAAACTTATATCCTGAAGTTAACAGGTAACTGCAAAACTTATTTCAAGACAGGAATTCCGATTTTTTTCATAAACAATAAGCCTCACGCCAATTCTTTTGGATTTCGCATAGTGACAAGAGGTAAAATCAGACCAAAACAGAGCTGGAGAGTCTTCGAGTACGTATGTTTCGTCGTCCATTATGATACAAGCATTTGCAAAAAAAAATGGTGAAAACTCCATAGCACGACTTTTTGCAGTGAAATTTTGCTTGTCACCTTTTTCACTTCGTACGCCTTTAGTTCTTGCCTCTACTTCACTTTTTGTACGTATGATTTTGACTTATCAATATTGCGAGCCATATTTCGCACAGAAAAATTAGGATTTTTCTCAATAATACCTATTACCTTCTTGTCCATTTGTCGGGAGCATACTTTTCGATTTGATCCACTTTCAACCTTCCGATCTAGAGTCAAGCGGTGGTTAAATGATTTGCAAACACAAAACATTGTACTTTTTGGTAGTTTTAGTTTCTTGGCAATATTCCGTACCGATAAATTTGGATTTTGCTGCCCTTCGTACAAAATGCGTTTGCGCACTTTCACTTGATTCGACGCCATTTTACTGAATGTAGCAAGAATATAAACATATTGAACCACGAAATAAACTGGAGAGATTTAGCTATCATAAGTGGAACGTTTCAGTGATCCGTAAAATAGTTCAAAATCTACACTGAAAGAAAGTGTCCAAAATTTAACGTGGACAGGCTTTACTTATAAAATATTGCCGTATTCCAAGTTGGTTTACCGCATTTTCAACTGGTAATCAGTTCGGAAGATACATGTTTCTACGAAATTATCGAACGAATTACTGCAAATTTTTGCATAAAAATTCTATGTTCCACTTTTTAAAGATTTTTCTAATGTGTACAGTTTTAATTTTCCAGATTGAACTCTGCTACGAAAACACAAAATATAATAGTATATTTAAAAATCTCTCAGTCTCTTTTGAAATTAATGATATCATCTGCTCTTCTAGCCTTTTTCGCAGTATTCCTTTCATCTAAGCCCAAAATTTTTCAATGGGCCTTATTTGCGGACAATTTGGAGGATTCATCGCCTTTTGCCACAAATTGGAAATTGTTCTTTTCATACCAGCTCAAGGTGGCACGTGCATAGTGGCAGGATGCCAAATCTGGCCAAAACTGTCTCGAACCTTTGTGTTTTCGGATTAGCGGCAGAATTCGTTTCGGCAGGCATTCCTTTCGGTAATTTTCGGGGTTCATATTTGCGGTAGTGAAAAAAGGTGTGGATTTCATACCGCGCTGGCAAATGGCTTGCCCAACCAACACCATTTTTCCAATATTTTCGCAAAAAATCGATTTACCCTCATTTGAGACATCCGTTCCATACCACACGGTGTAAAACGGTGCTCCTTAAAGTGTCCTGTAGTCCAATTTGACGTACGTCTCGTCATTCATGATATTGCACATGTCATTTTTGCTCAAAACGCCCGAGCCCGAGTTTTCACGGAATCCGCCTGAATTTGGCTGCGTTTCAGATATGTTTGTTTCCGTTACGTCTTCAGGGAATTTCGCTCCTTTCCGCGTTGGATCATTCCAATCGTCGTTCCAAGATTCGTTCTTTTTTGCGCAATCTCTACAACGACCGGGTAAGTTCTTCAATATGTTATGCATAACAAACCGGTTGATCGCATTTTGGACCGCACAGACACAAATTTTCTTAGCGACAATCTCTTTCCAGTGCAATACTTGATCAAAATCGATTTTCGCTTTTCTTCCGTAAAACCTCGCATTGTTTCGCTTGAAGTAAAATTGTAACTTTCAAAGAGGGTTCTTTTTTTTCTTATTTCTGTTTTGCCTTATCGTGTGTCACCGCAGTATGTGAGGGCCAGTGTCTATGACTCATGCCCTCATAGAAGGTTTTCGTTTGTTTACAAGACAAGCAACACATTGACATTAAACAGCTGTCAAAATAAGTCATAGTCTTTTTCATAAAGAACTCAAAGGTGTACTCATAATTAACGATGCAGTCCTTATATAGCATACTCGGTATCTCTTACTGGGTTCTATAGTTACTGAATTTTGTAATACCTATTGTATATATTTACAGTGTTAGTTAATAAAATATACAGATTACTTATAGTTTAACCTTTTTTTTCAATACGATGTCTGTTTACTGAAAGTTTTTTTTTTCTAATGAAAGAATAAACTTAAAGGGAGACAATAGTGTGGACGGCCAACCGGAGTCTAGGAGGGGATGTGTCTATCATGTATGATTGGTACATTCCACTCCAACATTTGTAATGAATTTGACGCGCCTTTCTGAAACAAACCATCTAGTGGAAAGCTTAACTGTATTGCATATTTTGTTATTCGTTTTATTGGATCATACTGTTGGAAGAAGATTCTCTTATTCCCGCAGGTTTCGCGTGAGTGTCCACCAATACTCAACACATAAACTTAAAGAAATTTAAAACATCAGAATACAACCTTCGTCATTTTAATAGCTAGTAATCGACATTTACCAATTATTATCAATATGGTCTATAGGTTTGAAACATCATTGATATGGTAGTTAAGCCAGCTTTTAAAAAAATAAGTGGATTTCATGTTTCATGATTTTATGAAACATGTTCACAAAAATTAGGCATTTCCATTCTGTTGAGCGCAAACTAATTCCTAAAGTTAAGTTCTATGTTCAGTTCCAAGTTAAGTTCTTTGTTAACACTAATAATGTATTTGGCGTGATACTGCTACCATCTGTGGCCTTTTGAATAGAGCGCTTGTTTAATTTATGGCTGATATCAAAATATAATAAGTTATTTTCACTAAATCAGCTGAGCTCTTCTTGAAATCAGATCAACAAATGTTCATAAAAAATCATTTTCATGGCTTTGATCATTCCAATTATAGGAAAATCCAAAATATCTAACAAGAACAAATCAAAACTTTTTTTATATATCAACAGTGAATTTTCAAATCTATACAAGTTAATTTCTTTTCGTAACTTGATCGTGAATTGTTTAGAAAGCAGTCTATTTGAGCCAATCGAACACACTCTGAATATTTCTTTTACAGGCTTGTTAAATAAACAAAATCTGTAAATGACCGAAGAAATATGTCGATTGATATAATTGAATGTGGTAAGATTCGTTTCGATTGACAGTGAAAAAACTACGTTGTCCGAAGCCGTTGTGAAAAAAATAAAAATTCTTTGAAATAAAATGGCTCCTGCTTTCGGCTTAGGTTGCAGTTTATTTTATATTTCCGCGGATGAATTCTTCGAAAATATAAACGAAGCATTCTAAGTCACGTAAAAACGTAATTAGTTCCAGTTCAACAAGTTTATTATCAGTATTAACCTTCACGTGAACAATCGATTGCCGATAAATTTCTTCCTTATTTTAATGCAAATTAACTAAAACAACAATCAACCATAATAAACGACCCGTCCGATGAAACACACACGGATACGAAGCTCGAAACTGTCATAAATCTGCATTATCCTTTGAAATGGCGTCGTCGTTCATTCGGTCCCTCGCTCGTTGATGTTATTTTTCCGCTACGGCTGCTGTCTAGATAGACCGCGCCATCGTCGTCGTCGTCGTGTTCAATTTACCTCTTACCTTTTTCTCCAACCCCTGGCCCTGTCCGCTGTCAACCCCTGCGGGTGATGATAGCATCAGGGTGTAGGTATTTTACCCATATTTTTAAGTCTAACGGTCTAACTCAGGCATTTTCGAATAAATTTGCTAGGGTCTATCGTTCTATGTACGTATGTGCAATATATGTATTAAAACTAACCCTCACGGAAATAGTTAAACAACTTTTCGATCCTGTTTGGTGTTCGATACATAGCATGTATATGCCGTATATAGACGAAAGCGACGGGTGACAGTTACAATTTGTCAACAATCAAAGCGCAGTGGATGCAATTTGAAGGGTCTTTCGGTTCGCTATGGGACGTCCTCGTGTGTATACAGTATTGTGAAACTGAAGGGCGAAATGAATTTATTCCAAATCACGCCTCAACGCACGTACATTTTCGGCTATTCGGAGTGAATGGCAATATGACATAGGTAAAAAAAAAGTCTAGCTGTAGCACCATTCAGAAGCCAGATGGGTGATCGTGATCGTGACAAAGAACATGGCGGATTGAGGTTTGATGTGCCGATTGTTTTTCTCGCTTCAAGAGAAACAGATGGAATGCATTTTTGCAGATGTTGTGACATTCAACCGATTTGGATGGAAATGTTGCTTTTTTATATTCGAATTGATTTCTATCATTACAACAACAAAAAACAAACATTAAATTGAACGAATACCGGCTTCAGCACACTTAAAATGTTGGCTAAAGATTGCTAGTTGAATTGACAGCAGAATTGACATTTGATATGGTGCTGCCGTCAAGAAATTTTATTTCACTGATACCCATATCAGTTCAATCGTTCCTAGCATTTCTACCGTAAATATTCAACAAATGTTGTTTATATGACACAACAAAAATCAGTAAAGGAAAAGATTGATGGAGGTTCTGTGGATATGTAGTTACAAACCAAAGATACATATAGTTCCGCAAAAACTTACTGACTTTTATCAAACGATTTGTACTGGAAACTATTTTTCAGAGATTTCAGAACTTGACAGTCGGTGATGGTCGAACCTACAAGCCTTATGATGTAGTTTGTTTATTTTCGTAGGCAACATGCTTATAGAAAATACTTATAAATTATAAGTTATAATAAACAACATTTAAGTTATAATAAACAACATTTAAGTTATAATAAACAACATTTTAAACAATCATTAGAATCCGTACCTGCTGATGTGAAGAGCTGTAATAGCACTTAGTGGGTGAAATAACTACGCAATTGCTATTCTTGAACAGATTCTTGTTTAATGAGAGTCATTACACAACTTTAGATTAGACACAAAACAACACTTCCTACAATTATTATTACACATTAACCATTCTGTGCCATTGGCGGAATTTAAGCACGATCAAACGCGCACTCTTTTGCCAGTCAAAGTGGTGGATTCAGTCCCGTCTTGACCCACCCCGCATGGGGATGTGTGGCAAAAGTGTGTGTGTTTGCTTCGAAATACTGCTTACCAAAAGCCCTACGTTCAATTTCAAACTAATTCTATTCAAGTACACAACCTGCCGAACGTTATCGGACCTATCGATACTTTCTATTCTCATCTTTGGTTCTAGCAGAAATTGTTGTCCACTACTGGGATCCCATGATGATGGAAAGATGCATCCAATTTCAAAACATTATAACAATTCCGAATTTCAAAGCTGGCATCTATCAATTCAATCATGCAACCATAAATAAGTGTCATTAATAGAGAAGACTCCGTTTGATGATTCGTTATTTAAGAAAAGAGAAACGTAATTGATTCCATGCATTCAATCTAAATTTGTTACAGAAGGTGCTGCCGTAGATTATAGAATCTGTAGTGCGTAAAGTGTAAAACTCTTAAACATTTTTTTCACAAATTTCACAATCGCACTTTTATAAATGAACTAATGAGATTATATGGTATGTAACAACCTTGAACTGTTTACGAGACTTGAAGCTTTCTACTAGTCTCATACTTTGTACAAGTAAATTGCGAAAATGATAATGAAAAATAATTAATTTCAATCTGATGAAACCCATCTTAAGCTTATCAAAATGAGAACTTTGAAACAGCGTTGTGAATTCACAACGGTTTTATTTCGCAGCGAATTGTTCAAAATTCAAAATAAAATACCTAATGAGAACTAGGAATGCCTGAAACATTGACTAATCCCCTAATATGGGAATTTAAATAGAATATCGACCTGTTATATTCAACACTGTTAAACTATTAAAGGCCGTTCACATAAAAATCCGGACATACAAAAAATATTTTAGAAATGTTTTTGATTCATATTATTTATTTATTTTTATAGATAAATATGATACTCAACTCAACTGCATACAGATTTATAGGGACTGCTTATTTCCATAAGCTGTTGCGCACACTTTCTTATTCACTTCTTCCATCAATCTTTGCACGGTGTCCTTGTCAATTTTCTTCGATGTAGTAATCCACTTAGAACGAAATTCTTGCATCGTTGATACCTCTCCTCCAAGCTTTTTGATGTTTCCGTTGACCATTGACCAGTATGTTTCAATCGGGCTGGGGACAATTTGGTGGATTATAATCCTTGGGAACGTAAATAACGTTATTTTGCTCATACCAAGTGATTGTATTTTAAGCGTAATGACAGCTGAGGATTGAGTCGCATGTTTTCTCATGAAAGGTAAGAGCCGCTTTATGAGGCATTCTTGCCGGTAAATCTCAGCGTTTACGGTACCTGTGGTTACGACAATTAGAAATATTAACCAACAGGAATATAATGCTTTCCAGACCAGATATTTTTCAGGGAGTTTGGTTTTATACTTCCGTTTCTGATGTTCAGGGGCATCTTTCCGGCTTGCAAAATTTAGTTTTCAAGAGATATTTGAATTTTTTGAAGCAGTATGTGTCGTTATCCATGACAACACAATGGAAATTGTTAAAGTGAAAGTTGTTCATAAAGCTTTCTGGAGCGTGTTTTTACAGATTTTTGTTGCTTTGCGTTACGATCTGGGTATGTTTGAGCTTTGAATAATCTCAATTCAGGCTTTGACTTTACTTTTTTCACAAAACCGGTTGACATTTGCACTTTTTTTCGCAACTGTTCGTGTTGACACCTTCGGGTTTGCCTGAAAAGTAGCAAGGACTCTTTTCTCCTTCTTTGTGTAGCTTTTTCCATGTTCACCACCACATTCAGCTTTTCTTTCGACAGTAAGACCCTCTTTATAGCGTTTAATCACAGCTGCAACAGTTGATTTTGGATGATATTGAATAGACCAATAGAATTGAATTAATAGAAATTTTTGTGCAATACAATAGTTCACATGGCGTCATCTTGAATACAAAATGTGTTTTTGTAATCAATATGTGTGATTCACGGTTGTCTATGTATTAGTTATGTACACAACAAGTTTCGTTCCGTTTTGTAGTGATTTGACTAAGAAACAGGATAAATAATTTGTCCGGGTTTTGGTGTAAACAGCCTTTAACTTAGCTATGTCGCTGCATAAACTAAATATTTTTTTTAAATTTCATTTCGTTCATCGTGTGTATGTAAAACCATAGCTCATTCGGTGAAAGAAAAGCTACAAAAAAACATCGTACTGGGTGGAAGGGTTCGGTTCGCGGTATGAGCTACGAAATTTTAGTGAAAATTCTCGACTCCCTGGGCATGTCACTCAAATTCATACTAATGCATAAATGACATCGCAAACTCTCAAGTTGGGTGTGAAAGCAATAAGCCTTGAAATTCTGAGAATAGAAATGTTAAGTCGAATGGTAAATTGGGTGAATCGACTTCAATTATCAATGATTCTTGATCGCAGGGCACTCAGGATTCACAAGAGTAAAAGATAGTTTTTAGGGTTTTTTAATAAGGGAGATAAATTTAAACAGTCCTGATGAATTTTGGCATCGATAAATGGTGATCAAATACTAACTTATAGAAGCAAGGAAGGTTAATAATTTTCTTTAAGTATGTTTTATCCACCAAGCATACTTAGTTCTAATAAGCACGAGTAGTTAGTCTTCAATAGGCAGACTTTCTCAGTGTCAGTTGGGGACACTATGTTCGGAAACTTCTACTCAAACGTCATTCTTGAGAGAAGATAAATTTCGCGGCATCTTCAGCTTGAATGCCCAGTGAACACAAGATTGCATATGAGAGCGGATATGAGTATGAAGTGGAGGCAATGTACGTACAGTTTACATAGAGTCAAATGAACGAATGTACGTATATCGCCTCATATATGTATATCGCTATCATATATGAGTTTGTGTTCACTGGGTGGTATCAATGCAATGTTACCAATCATATTTTTATGGTTTATCTTTATTTTATTATTATCTTCGTTTTTGATGCAGTCAACAATATTTTGTGCATGCTTTTCAATGCACTTTTTGCTGTTTTACGAGTTGATATTTCCCATGAACATTAAAGATGCCATATGAACTTTCTGTATATCTGTTATACAATTTTATCTAATCTTATCTAGTACAAACGGAGCAAGTACTAAGAAGTATTCTGGAAAATTAAAACATTAGGTAACTCGGTATAACTTTGATTCACAATGAAGGGTGTCCACGGTGTTATTGTTGTTGTTGCTTTGTTCTAACGTGACTTTTAGACTGAGTTTAGTTAGCCACTGCCAGAGAGACAACCTATACCCTACGTATCGAGCTAATAAACACATGAGCCGGGACCAACGGCTTGACTTCTCTGCCGAACGAAGACGTAATCAGAGATTTTTCGTCTCAGAAAATTCCACCGGTGCCGATTGGCCGAATTGATACCAGACCGACTGGGATGAAAGCACCATTCACGCTTCCCACAACACAACCGGCGCCGTTACTTATGGTATAGTTACATCACTTAAAGGAAAACTGTAACATTTTACTTATTGAGTTAATTTCAAAGAAATTTTGGGTGAATCGATCTCAGCGTGTATTGTTTACACTGCGTGAGGTGAAATTTTTAGTAGTTTTGAAAATACACTTTAGGAGGAAGGAGGATAGGAGGAGCGTGAGACAATCTTGTATACTCACCTCCAAAACCCACATCTTTCTACCATAGCGGTGGAACCCAACAATCGACTGATTCTCGTATTATACAAGCTTTTGGAGAACTTTTAACTGTCGATCGGGGGCAAGCGAGTGGAGGAAAAGGTGTTCCGTTCAATGTTAAGGATCACAAGCGACCTTCAAACGTAAGCCAAATGTCGCGAAAAAAGTGCGTTTGGCTAAAAGCATCATGCAACAAGTTAAGAAACGAGCAGAACTACGTTTGTTCAATGTTCAGAATATATCAAAATTAAGTGAGCTAACAGCTTAGAGAAGCTAAGCTGTTCACACAAATGTTGAAAAAATCACACTGCTGTATCATAGGTGATAAGACGTACGTAAAAACGTACGTAAACCTGGGTCAAGTCTGACTTTGACTCGCAATTTCCGAACGAAAACGGATCCATAGTCGAGTCAGTCTGATGATATTAGTGCAAAACATTAATATAAACAAACATGAACATTTTATTTTGACAGTTCATGTTTGTGTGTATTGGTGAATCCAGGTTGGACCTCGAAAAAAGATGATAGCGACCCTTATCTATATTGGGTCGGATCCAGAGCGGCTCCAGATCCAACTCGATTGAATAAAAATACGCGTTGACAGCTGCGTGGAAGGACCTAGGGCAAACCCATTTCCGCACTTGCAATATTCGAACACGACATAAGTGTCACAGTTGCTTAGGAAATGCATGGTTTGGCGGGTGATTTGTTCATGCGGAAACTGGAGTACGGTGCAGATTCTAGCATTGTTTTTGTTGTTGCTAATAATACACTCTCCCTGGACGTTTCATAACAACGGTTCATCGACTTATGTTTGCCGAGTAGTTCTAACTGGTACAATTATACCTTGGAAATCCTTTGTTTAGGTTTCATTTCTTATATATGACAGACACCAAGTAGCAGCTTTGTTTACCGCACAATTCTTGGCGCAGCGATGATGCTGAAAAGTGATCAGATAGTGAATATAAAAATTCAAACAGTTTCGTGTTTCGTAAGTCTACAAGGGTGAAAGAAATGAGTTCAGTGAGCAATAGTCAGCTTCAAATGCAATGGAATAACGAATATATTCTCATACAAATTGAATATACATTAATTCATATTTGATTACTGATTGAATTCATTGAAAGTCAATGCTTCCCAGATAAGGTACAAGTACTCAGATACATTACGTGTTCCATGTAACATTTTAGTTTTATCGTGGTTCTGTAGCATTCTCCCAGGCTGAATCATGGTCTTTACAACCTTCATGAAATCCAAATTATTACTCCCCCTCTAAGCCTTTGCCAGCTTCAACTGTTTCATGACTTCCATGTGCATCTCGTCCCATATTTGCTGGATTACGGACTTGAATTTTGCCAAAGTAGATACCTTCTGCTCGTTGACCTACGACTGCATTTATGACCACATATTCCAGTACATATTCCAAGTGAAATGAGATCTGGTGAACTCCAGAGGCTATTCATCGTTGGTGGAAAAGTCCGCCAAATTCTCTCTGCTCAAGATTTACCGTGTAGGATAGTGTTCCATCTTGATTGAACATGTAATGGCCATTTCAAAACATTGACCGGACACATAGTATAACAACATTCTCCAACATTTCCGTTTTCTAATAAATGGCGTTAAAACTAACGTCTATTTTAATGCAACTGAGCGATATTTCCGCACTTGCTCATGAACGACTGTGGCACTACTGAAGGACAAATAGGTTCTTGTCGGAAAATACGAACTCCTTCCCGTGCCGCGATAGAATATGACGCGCTCTGTCGGGCCTTTCTTTTCCCAGTTCATGTAAACTCCATGAACTTTTCGTTTTTTGATCCAGGCATAAGGATCTTGTTTAAGAATGCTGTGCATGAGATTTTCGCCGGATCTATTTCCAGGAGATTTTAATTGTTCGCGCATCTCTCACCGAGCGAGGTTGGTCAGATCTCTTCCGGTTATCCAATGAAGAAGAGCCACGGTAACTTGTCATGGTTCGATACACGAGATCGCGCTTCACACATAGGTTTTTCAGATCTTTGAAAACGGCGCGTGGTCGCTTACCTTTCAAAATCCTTTTAAAAACCGCGTCACGAAATGGCACCATGTATGCAAAATAAAAACACTGAGCGAGAACAAGCAAAAATGGCACGTATTCATTTGCACTACCCAAAAGAGAAATGCACCACCACTTTCGCAATATCTGTGGCGTAGTTAGACGACCACATCGAATAGAAAAAGTGTATGAGAATATTTTTGACCCTAAGTGCTTTTGATGCAATTTCTATACGTGATAAACTTTGTTAATGTACATATATAGGGTATGTGTGCCTATATGTAGCGGTTGATTTCAATTTATTTTATATTTTTATAACTACTCATAAGGTTTTTGAGATGTTAGAAATATTCGACTAGTTATACACCTACTTAGATTAGTTTAATAAGGCGCTTGGCAGTATTTGGCGCATTCGTCCGTGCCTTGAACTACCCCGCAGTAGGATGTTAGGCAAAGAAATGCGTGCTTGGTTCGAGTACTGCTATATCCAAGCCTTTCACTCAATTTTAAATACTTCTATTAAATTTTGACAACCTGCCGTACACCGACGGAATTATGCACATTTTCTCTTCATATCTTTCATTTCTAGCAAACATTATTGTCCAAACTTGGGGCCTCATGGTGATGAGCGAACATCTCCTTCTACACCACTCATTATGTTCTGTGCATAAACTGCTGCATCTTCTTCTGTACGGAAGCCCGCTTTTTCTCCACGTCTTCCTCAGATTTGACCTCCTTGGGTTGCTTCCGTAGTGCTTGCTGCCAGTATTTTTCGATGGGCCTTTGTTCCAGTGCGTTGTGGTTCATGTGCTTGGGTACGAAAGTGACCCGGTTGGCTTCGTACAACTCCAGGACAACACTTGAATAGTGGCATAAAGCTAGATCCGGCCAGGGTACGTGTCCCCATATGAAGCGATCGATCTCGTATGCCCTCGTGTTGCTTCAATAGAGGAAGCAGACACTTCTGTAGACACTCTTGAGGTAGATCTCCCGTTTACAGTCCCGGTAGTCACGAACGGCGCATCCCGTTTGTCACTTTAGCAGATCGCTGGCCAAATAATGTATTTTCGGAGCATCAAACTTGTGCTGGGCGGTGAAGAACAGTACATCCAGGAACTGCCAGGAACAATGAGGCTTCGTCAGCATCTGGGTGTCCAGTTTCCGGGCCCTCGACTTTCCGGCCGTATTTTGCCGCTCGTCATTTTCGTCGTTCCGCTTAAACGCTTTCACGACACGATTGTAAACCTGATCACTAATAGAACATCCAGTCTGACCGCATTTCACCTTCTATTTGACTCACCGTTGACTGCAGGATTCCAAGTTGTTTTCCGATGTCCTGATGAACGGATTGAGGATTTGCCTGATGCTTGCGCAAAATCAATTCGCGACGTTGCATTTCAAGTGACGCCATTTTTCGATTTTTCAAAAAACTGACAGCGATAAAAATACTTAAAAAAAACACTCTTAACTACTTTTACCTAAATTTTCAAGAAAAAAAAACCCAATGCGTAATTTTTTACAGCATTTTTTCGTGATGCGATTTGATGTTGGACACCCTTAAGCTTATTGCCAACCCCAGCTACGAAATACTCTTGCACAGTTATTTATTGAAAGCTTTCGATAACTGGCACTACTTTTGCATTTTTCTGATTGTGAGGCAGGTATAATCATTAGAGTTGTTCGTGAAATCGAATCAGCTCCAACCCATTCAATCGATTTCAAATAAGGTCCTCCCTTTTTTACCAAAATTTTAGATCATTTGGTTGCAAACTTGAGTTGTAGCCCTTTGAAGTATCTATTTCCCTACACGCAGAACATTTTATTGTAGATTCAACAATGTTGTGGTATCTCATTGCTAATAATATCCATAGTTTTCAATCTGCAATATTGCTATTTGTACACTAAACATTGGTTTTCGTCATTTCTCTATTGAATCAATAAAATTATTGTTGAATTGTTAGCTGGAACATAACTGATTTAATAATAAATATGATCCATTAAAAAGGGTTTATAAAACAATAAACATTTGTTGAAGCTACAAATATTGTTACTTATTCTTCTTTTTCTAATTTGAAGAGAATAATCAAGATAACTAGTTGTCCTGTTGTAACTATCACAATAATACGGGAAAACATTTACTATACTGGAAATTAACATCTCATTCCGTTGTCATCTATTGATCTCAGCAATCCACTTCGAACTCAGGAATAGTTCTTCCTCTCTTTGTTTCATAATCGTCTTTATATTTCATTGTTGTTCAGGAAATTTACAAAGATGTATAGCTCTTATGTTGCTGCTAAACTTCAAATTAAAACTTTTCTATAAAATATTGCATCCAAAGCAACAAATAAAAATGGTTCAACTTGAACCTTATCATTAATTTTTCAGCTTCTCCACTACAATTTCAGCAGCTTCTGATTAAACGAAACCATTTTCTGACTTTATAAATCTCCCAATGCTGGTATTTGTGCAAATAATGTACTCTAAGCTAAAATTTTTAGATATTTATGAAAAATATAGTAATGTGTTATAAGCAGAGACCGAAATTTTCGCCTACTTGAGAAGAAAAACGTCCTTTTTCACCCGCTTGGAGAAGCAAATGAGAATGTGAGAAGCGAGAGACTATTATACGCTCACAGCAGTTTTCACGAGAAAAGCAACGGCGATTTAGAATTTTCGGAGAGCATGAGTAGCTGATAAATCGTTTCTTTTTCGGTGAATCATAGATGCCGATAAATATTTTTCACTTACTTTTTGACACCTGAAAATGCACCCGTCTTTATGCTTGTTTTATTCTGACATTATAATTCTATAATGATGGTCCATGGCGGTACCAGTGTGCACCAACTTGGCCTTATTTTCGGGTTTTGCTCCTCGTTTGCGATCTTAGCATGTTTTCAGTGAAAAATGTGACATGAGGAAAAATGTTCGTTGAATTGTGGAGAGAGATATTTTCGCATATGCAAGCGAGATGATAATGAATTATCGGCGAAAAAGGAGAGATGAAAATGTGAACGGTTCGCTACTCATCGAAAACCTGTTTGAGAGAGAGCATGGTTTTCACCCAGCTGAGCGATAATTTCGATCTCTGGTTATAAGAATATAGAAAAAATGTACATAAGAAAATATTTTTAATTCACT
>JASCZW010011340.1:0-32422 GCA_034211315.2 Aedes japonicus | reverse complement strand
AAAAAATCAGATGTTCGGTCTTTCTTTATCATCCATTGCCTTCCGAGTAGTGGTTCTCAAAGTAGGTCAATGGCAATGTCAATGGTATAACTTAGATAACAATTGAAGTGCAGTTTGCCAAAACCATAAACTATGCCCAATGCTCACCTTCCTGATATGAACCGGTATCCATCATCCAGTGATGTTGGACCTTTGTATAAATACCGGAAGAGGTTTCAGTTCGTAGACATTGTAGTTGCGTTCCGTAGACGGAAATCATGACTTCGAGTGTAGTGTTCATCACCCTCATCAGCCTTGTGCTCGCCGAAGGTATTGTTATTCCTAATCAACAGCCTCAAATCAACTACTTTAATAAAACCCTTGCAGGTTTTAAGTTGGATGCTGAACCCAACGAAGATCGCCTTAAAATTGTCGGTGGATATCCGATTGGCATCGAACAGGTCCCATACCAGGTGTCGGTGCAGGTCAAAACGAGATCATCGCAGAAGCACATCTGTGGTGGAGCGATTATAAGTGCCGACAAAGTGCTGACCGCAGCCCACTGTATTTCGGAGTAAGAACTTCTCGATAGACTGGTTATCATGCATCATATTCAACATATTATTTTCAGTAAGGGCAAATATGTTGTACGAGCAGGCTCCACCAACCATAATGAAGGAGGTCAACTGATCAATGTTCTGGAGTACCACATTCATCCCGAGTTCAGTGAATACCTTCTGACGAACGATATCGCGATGCTGCGACTTGAGAGAACTCTGTATTTCGGTCGGACAGTCACGTTGATCAGTCTTCCCTATTCAAATCAGTTGTACTCTACTCAGTATGAAGCATTTGTCTCCGGTTGGGGCTCGATTTTGGTGACCAATAGACATTTTTTTTAAAGAAAGTTTTTTGAATAATGGGCTTTTCTTTGTTTACAGCACGATTCATCGCTTTCGGATCGATTGCAGGGAGTATCCCTGCCTCTGGTAAGTCACGAGTTGTGCTCGGAACTTTATGCCGATTTGAACGACGTAACGGACACAATGTTCTGCGCCGGGGTGGTAGAGAAGGGTGGCAAAGACTCATGCCAGGGTGATTCCGGAGGACCAGTTGCGCTGAACGGTTATCTGATCGGG
This sequence comes from Aedes japonicus, assembly GCA_034211315.2. Lineage (NCBI taxonomy): Eukaryota > Metazoa > Arthropoda > Insecta > Diptera > Culicidae > Aedes > Aedes japonicus. Next base: position 31,304 of record JASCZW010011340.1, on the reverse strand, counting down.
ATTGTTTCCTGGGGATATGGCTGTGCCCAGCCAAAGTATCCGGGAGTGTACTCGAATGTGTTTGCCTTCAGGGATTGGATCTATTCGTTGCTGTGAAAGGCTGGAAACTATTCAAATAGGTTGAGGTATCATGATTTCTGAATAAATTACTCTAGATGAAGTATAAAACTGCATTTTCACTTTCATTTAAATAATAATGCGTGTAAAGGGTGTTTCGATCAAAATTTGGTCTACTTAAACTTGACGCATTTCCTTTCAGCGTGCATTAAAAAAATTTGCACACCCCTCATTTTGAAGATGTGTGCGTGTAGCATCATGCCTCTTTTTTGATAGCCGTGGATAGAGCTAACCGTGGATAGAGCTGGACTGTCGACTTACAAGAAAGTGGTGACTCCAAATCGCGACGATAAACAAAACACGTCGGCCAAACCACGATTGCGAAAGTTGTTCACAACGATACTGACGAAGCTTGATTGCGTGTTACAGGACGATGAAACTTACGTCAAGGCAGACTTTAAACAGCTTTAAACAAGATTTTCATAGGACAACCGGACGGTGAAAGGTGGCAGATATTTTCAAGCACATTAAACTGTCAAAGTTCGCGGAGAAATATCTGGTGTGGGAGGCCATCTGTACCTGTGGTTTGAAGAGCAACGTTTACATTGCGACCGGAACTGACAACCAGGAAACTTATCTGAGCGAGTGCCTACAAAAACGGGTACTGCCCTTCCTAAAGCGACACAATTGTTCCGTTCTATTTTGGCCGGATTGGGCATCTTGCCATTACGGAAAAAAGGCCATGAAGTGGTATGCTGCCAACAACTTTCAAGTGATGCCCAAGGACAAGAACCCTCCCAACATGCCAGAGCTCCGCCCAATCGAACAATATTGGGCCATCGTCAAGCGGAACCTTAAGAAGACTCGAAAAGCTGTTGTGAGCGAGAAACAGTTGAAGGCGAACTAGCGTTCTGTGGCGAATAAAGTGGACAAGGAGACTGTACAAAATCTTATTGCAAGTGTTACTCGAAAACCCGGAAATTCGCATTCGGTAAAAAGGAAGCTTAGCTACACACTCAGATTATTTTACAGAAATCTGTAAAGTTTTACCGAATTTTTAACAGCTGAACGTTCGGTAATGCAATTTTATGGATTTCGGTAAAATTTTACCGAAATCCGGTAATTTTTTTTACAGATATCTGTAAAATTTCACCGAAATCCGTAAAAAAGGATTACCGAACGTTTTTCGGTAAACCGAACGAGAATTCGGTAAAACTTTACAGATTTCTGTAAAAAAATCTAAGTGTGTATGTTATAATTGCAACCATATATTTCCAAAAATGTTTACAAAATTATGTGAGCGCGTCGTTTCCTCCGCTTTGCTTTCGGTCTATCGTTAAGTTACCGGCTAGGTTACCGCTTAAGGTTTTTCGGTTAATATATTCATTCTGGAATCATCATCGTAGCATGCAAGTTACTCGTCCGAAAGTCCGATCCACTTCATTCTGCTGCATTCTGTATAAACTGAACTTAAAATAGAAAAACAATTTGACTTATTAATAATAACTGTTTGACCAAATTTTGATCGGAACACCCTTTATTATAAGATGCCAGGGGGTCCTGGATGATTCATTCACGAAGAGTTCCTAGACCAATGTGTTGCTTTGTAGGTGCGTCTCTACTGACTGAGATAAAGGAGGACCCAAAATTGTTTGTCAGTTCAATCAAAACAGAATATTTTCATCGTTAGGGTTTCACCACAGGAACCAAGTTTAAATACTCCTGTTGTAGAACTATCACTCCAAAATATATTAACATCATAATACGTATATTGAGAATACAGATGTACAAATTACGAATTTGTCAAAAGTTATTTCCAAACTTGGCGTACTTTTGACCAAAAAACCTTTGAAACTCCTATTGGATGTATATTGGCCTATTCAACCCCTTTAGACACCATATTGTAGATCTATATCTGATGTATTGGAAACTAAAAAAGAGCTACAACGCACAGAAAGTACTCCGTCAAACTGAAAATTGGTGCATCTTAAATGTAGTTGGGTCATTAGGTATTTTCTCTTGAAAATTTGGGTAGAAGTAGTTTTGAGTTTTTTTTATTTTTGTTGTATTCTAAGGGCATCTTCAACGGTGGTTCTAATCATGTTTTGGATTTATGTTTTAGACCAAGCGCTGAACGCGGAAAACGCTGACTAGTTTGAAATGAGGAGGCTCCTGGATTGCTCGAAAATGAATACTCAAAAAGTCTTCAAAGTGAACAAACGGTTGATTGTTGGATTGGTGGATAATGGATAGATTGGCACTCGCAAAAAGCTAATACAAATAAATAGTAGCCTGTTATATAGAAAATTTTTGCAGGTTTACTGGGGACTTCTAAATAATCAGGCTTGTCGTCTGGGGGTCAGGTACATTTTACTATGGCAGTTTTGATTTCTGCGGGAAGCCGATGGTATCTTGAAGACAGAATCAATTCGTACTTATTGGAGCAAAAGTTCGAAAGATCTTTGATGTATCCAGGAATCGTTTTCATTCTTTGAATAATACTATTCTATTGCCTATTCTACAGCTTTTAGACAATCTTATGCACTTTTCGACAGTTACATGAATTGGTCAGAACTTATAAAAGCTTCTTGAAATTGAACAAACTGTTTTAGAATATTTTTCGGAATTACTATGAACTTCGGAAGATTGGGTGGACATATAATGAACTTTACAGAACTTGATTAAGTTTCTCGGAAGTTGAATAAACTTATTGGAAATTTCAAGATAACCATGAATAAGCTCCCTCTCTTTTGAGAAGAGTAGTGGTGGAACTTCAGAGAAGTCCGTTTGATTGCAGAAAATTTTTCAACGTTTCTGGAAACTTGGTTGAATTTCCCAAAAAAAGTTTGCTGATCACCCATGGAATAGATACAACTTTTTGGAAATAACTGGAACTTTGGGAAGCAGGTTTAACTGCAGGTTTAACGGAAGTTATTTGGACATCAAGTTGGTACATACAACTATCATGATAAAAAGCAGAATTCAACAAACAATTTTAATACCTAACATCCCACTGTGGGGTAGGTCAAGGCACGGACGAATCCGCCACCTCAACAGGCAAAAGGTTACGTTTGGAAAGCGCTCATGTACCACTGATGGCTTTGTGATAGTTATTCTAGCGATATATTGTACGCACTCTGTTTTGATGCGCACATGAGAGAGGAAACTCTCTCCTGTTTTGGGTTTGTCTTGATTCGCAACGTCTGTGATCACTCAAGTTTTTCGCGTTATCTCTAATGTAGAGACCTCGGAGAGAAACACCGTGAAGCGTTTCGATACTGATCCCCACCCGTATGATTAATGGTTACCACCATTTATGGTTTTGACATACTCTAATTGTTATGTTTTTGTATTCTCCGTGCGTGGAGGCACCAACAGTGGATAGTAATGTTTGCTAGAATGAAATATCAACACTTTCTCTTCATATATTTCATTCTAGCAAACATTGCTGTCCACTCTTGGTGTCCATGGTGATGAGCGAACATCTCCTTCTACATCGTAATCGTTACTCCACGCACGAAGAATACAAAAACATAACAATCAGAGTATGTAAATTAAAAAAGTAGTTGATTATTTGACTTTTGATTCTTGAAGTTCTCTCTAAATTTTTAGATAGTTTACTGAACTTCTGGAAAGAACCCATGACTTTTGGAAAGTTCCTTGGAACCATGTGAAGCTTCCTGAGTTTATGGAAAATTCCCTGATTTTTTTAGAAATACCCTGGACATCAGGGAAGTTGCCAGAAATTTGGGGAAGAAACCCTTAACTTCTGGGATGTTCTCTTTTTACCCTTCTTACATCAATAGAAGTGTATTAAGATCGCTTGAAAACTCGACTTTTTATCCAAGGTCCACAGGGCCGAGTGTCATATACCATTCGACTCAGCTCGACGAACTGAGCACATGTCTGTGTGTATGTATGTGTGTGTGTATGTGTGTGTATGTGTGTGTGTGTGTGTTACAAATAATGTCACATCGGTTTCTCAGCCATCTGTGAACCGATTTCAGTTCTGTTGACGGCAAATGGAAGCTACAATATTCCCATAGAACGCTATTGATTTTTTATTCATTCGAACATTTCGTTACGAAGATATGAACGAAACAGTCCTTGAAGGCCTATTATAATAGTAATCAAACAGTTTAGTCTCAGATTTTTTTTTGTTGGGGCGTAGAATCACAGCGTCCACTGAGTTGAACTAGTAGTCTCAGATTACATACTGAGCTATTTGTGTACCGATTTTAGTTTTGTTGGTGCCAAATTTCATTATGATCGGACAATCCTTCATGGAGATATGACCAAAACAATACCTGAGAGCACATAATTGTGAGATGACAATATACTCGTTGCAGTGCAAAACCGAACAAGACCAATCACACCAATCGATGCCGCTTGCATTCTATTGTGTCGCATCTGTTGCGTTGTATAGCACATATAGCGGACTAGCCACACTATGCGACTCTATAGAATTAGAACAGCATCGAGCTCCAGTGGTCCGGTTTTGAACTGCAACGAGTATATTCGAAAATTACACAAACTCTCCATTTACTATAACAAATTTTCAACGAACATGTACTTATTAAGCATATTGAATCCATGTCGATAATCAAAATTGACGCTTAGGGTTGTCTAATAATTCATTCTATGGACTAATTATATGAAATTTCTAATATTTATGTAATTTCCCCTTTTATATAACTAACATACACAGGTCATTAGTCTTATTAATGGTAATATTTTAATTTTTGTTCAATCCTGAACAATACGTTCAGGATTGACAAATAGTTCATTCTATCAACTGAATGTATGGCATATTGAATATTACTGAATCTTCTTGGAATTTCTGATGAAAATATGTATCCAGTACAATATTGCCCACATTTGAGTTTATAATTCTGGTGAAATGTAAGAAGGGTTCAGTCTCACCATCGGTGGATTAATGCGGGTTTTTCTCTTCTTTTCTGGGAACACATCTTCATCCCTAAACATCAGGGAGAATCGAAAAATTTCTAGGAAGTTTCCTGAATTTTTCAGAAGTATCCTGTACTGCTGATAAGTTCCCAGAGTTTTTGGGAAGTTCACTGAATTTATGCGATTTTTTTAACTTTTGTAAACCTTTTTGGTTATCAGTTTTTTTTACCCCTTCCTATCTCTTACTGTCTCTTTTTCTCTCACGGAAATGTTACTCAATTTTCGTAGAAAACGTATCTATTCAATTTTATGAGTAGATCCATTTTTTACGAAAATTTAGTAACATTACTGTGAGAGAAAAAGAGATAGTATACAATGGTACTCATTAATTGAGCAAAACGAAACGAAAGTGTAGGTTTGCAAAAAATTCTCAGGGTCACCAGGCGGGTTGACTCCCCTATCCTCACATTTTCGTCGAGAAAACTAGCTGAGGAACCGTACGCAAACACCCGTAAGGCTGAAGTGCAAGTTTTAACCGGCTCAGGCCGACTTTTCCAGCTGCATCGCAACTTAGCTGGAATAAGTCATCATATGACTCTAGTTGTCGCATAATTTCCAGGAACAACTTGCTTGGCATTCGGAAACGACGCAGAACGTGCTTCCCGTCGTAGGCAAACGTGTCGCTAAAGTAGTCCTGGAACAGCTTCTGGTAACCGAAACGGAAATCACCGTCGATGTTGGGGCGTCTTCCAGGGCGTGATCCTCTTCGTTTTGACTCTTGTTTTTCTGATGTCAAATTACAAATCAGCATTGTCTAATATCGTTTAAACGAAATACATCCATTAACACACTCATCTTCAGCTAATCTAAAGAACTAATATTCCTCGTCGTCTGCGAAGGACCCACAACTGATCGAAAAAATTATTTGGTTTAACCAATCCAAGGTAAAAGTTGGTGAAAAATGTGCAATCTCTGAAAAAAAAAATTCTGATCTCTGATGTTGAATGAGCCCTAAGATAACAGGTGATGGCGGGTTTAATAACAAGAAATACAACACCGTTGCGGGGAACGCATAAAGTTGTTCCAAAAATAGACCACCGCTGAAGATGCCCTTATCGCTGTCAGTATTTTTGGAAAATTGGAAAAAATGGCGTCACCCGAAGAGCAACGTCGCGAAATGATTTTTCTCGAGCAACTCGAAAATCCTCAACTCTCGAACGGAAGGAGAAATACGGTGAGAATGGAAGTCTATTAGTGATCAGGATCACAGGTGTGTCGTGAAATCTTTTTTTGCGGAACCCGAATGCTTTAGTCAGGAATGTGGCCAAAAAGTTGAATGTGTCCAAGTTCAGAGAGCCAAGGACTAGGAGGGACTGCATTCGTACAAAGTGCAGCAGGCTCCAAATCGTGACGAACGGCAAAATACGGTTAGAAAGTCACGGGCCCGGAATGTGTGCACTCAGATGCTGACGAAGCCTCATAGTCTCATCATGGATGATGAGACTTACACTCTCGCGCCACTTTACTCAATTTTTGAGTACAATTGTATGCTATCTCTTTTTCTCTCACGGAGATGTTACTCAATTTTCGTTAAAAAGTGGATCAACTCAATTTTTGCTCGCTTTTTCTAACATTTCCGTGAGCGTAAATGAAATAAGAAATACACAATGCCAAACTGTAAAACAATGATAAACTAAAAGTTTGTTCGTGTACGTCCGTCTCATAACCTGCTAGTAGACGAGTTTGTGATCATAGCAACCGACTTGCTATGGTTGATTGTTTTCGACAGTGGATGGGTCAAACGAAGAAGCGGGTTGAGAAAATGTACGTTAGCAAATCGTGAACTCTCGAGTACTTTTTCAAACAGACGTATCTGATTTTGCAAACAAAGTGGGGAAGTAAGATTCCAACGTTAAATTCTTGAAACCCTTAGCTGTTTCATGCAAACTACGGCCACACCAACTCAAGGAATAACATTTGCCTAACACGATGGTGATGTTACTTTCAGTGAGGGTACTGAGCGTTTTGAGAAATTTACGTTTGAATTTTACTTCCCCTTTTTGTTTACAAAATCAGATACGTCTGTTTGAAAAAGTACTCGAGAACTGGGCTATATTATTTCGGCTTACCTCACATGCACGAAATCGCACTCAGACAATATTTTTAGTTTATGTGGGGCTGAAGAAAACGTTTTTCTGATCAGATAACAATTCGCATGCTCTTAATAAGTCCCTGCAATTGGAAACTTTATTCCACCGCTATGAAATTTTCTGAGTCCAATGCACGTTCCTGGAGGTAAGTTCCGATAGATAGAAAGTACACGGAGAAAAAACAGTCCCGTTTGAAACAACAAACTTGTTGGTTGACATCCAAACTAAAAAACTGGTTGTTTTAAAAGCCCGTTTTGTTGTTTCAAACCAACGATTTCGTTTTGAAACAAACAGGTTGGTTGGTTGTTTCTACCTAAAGATATTACAACAAAACAACACAAATTGTGGTTGTTCTAAGCTAATATTTTTGTTGTTTACACCTTGAGAGGGATTTATTATTACCAAAACACAGGTTGCGTTGACCCAAGGAAACAAATTAAAATTTTAGATTGATTCAACCAGAGCGGCGGTAAAATCAAACTGATATTTTGTTAGGAGAAAAAACAATTAAAAATTGAGTTTGAAACAGACTTTTTTATTGGTTTATTTTATATTCTATCATCCGGTCCTGCTGCATGCTCTGACGCTATCACTAAACAATAGGTAAAAATTTAATATTTTAATTTAAAAACATCCCTGAAAATAGTAGAAAAGCTGGCATTAACATTTGTAGATTTCTCTCAAAGAGAAGTCTATTGTAAATGTGCACTTATCTAATGTTCTAATTAGTATTTTATTTAAATAAATAACCTACAGTAGAAATGTAGGTGAATATAAACGGAAATGTTTGTTGATTCAACCGTTTTCATTTGCTGTTTCAAACAGCAATGCACTTTGAATCATACTAAAATTTGTTTGAAACAAACCATAAGCGTTGATAGAATCAACCAACAAATCTGTTTGTTTTTGTAGCTGTCATAATAAAACAACCAACATAATGGTTAATTCAACCGGATGTCAGTTGAACTTAACTGCATAATTCCCAAAACAATAACTCAAAATTTTGGTTTGTTTTAACCACCGTAGGTAGTCAAATCAAACTAATGTGATGTTTGTGCCCAATTCAACGTAAAATTCCGGTTAAATGAAACTAGAATATGTTTGTGTTTACCAATCTTTTTTCTCAGTGTAGGTATTTCCTTTCTGCTTGTTCTAGGGAGCAATAAAATGAAACAGTTGATGTCAGAATATTTAAACATGATTGTATTATGCACTCTGTCTTAATAGTTAAACATATTTTCTCGTTGTTATCATATCCTATAATTCAATCTAGTAGCCTGTGCTGTGCATTATAAGCGACATTTGATTATCTAAAGAATAAGGAATTTCTAAAGGGTGGAAAGGTCAAAAATTGGTCAAACATGATTAAGTGCACACTGATTAGTTTAATGTATTTCTTCTTGAAGTTCATCGTCTACATAACAGAGGTAAATTTATTGATTAGGCTTCCGATTTTCAAAATGCAAACTGTCGGTCTTCACATTTTACACCTTTCATCGAGTTTTGTACCGCTGTTATATCCACCTTATTTGATTCTGAACGCCAATTTCCCTGGAACTGTTAGTCATTTCCAACTGTTTATTGAGTTCTCTAGTGGTTTCTCTTTACGATTGCCCAATATTTTTCAACTTGGCGCAGCTTCGGCTAGTTTGGAGGGGTTTTCTCCTTGGGTACGATTTGGCCACTACTAGTGGTACACCATTCCTGAGCCATTTTTCAAGAATGGCTATTCAGAGCAATTTTTCAAGAAAAATGGCAAGAAGTGAGGTCTGGCCAAAACAGCACGGAGCAGCTCTGTTTCTTCAAGAAAGGAAACAAGCGTTTTCGTAAAGGAATACATAAATATCCTTGTTGACATTGCCAGTTGTCACAAAACTTTCCCTGTTTAGCCTACAGGTGCAAATCACCTGCCAAACCAAGTTTTTTTTTTCGGGAACATTAACATTTTGTTCTGTTTAAACTTATCTTGCACCTTTCCTTTGCCGGGAGCGGTATTAAACTCTTGACCTGGGAACTGCTTGAAATCAGCCTTGACGTATGTTTCATCGTCCATTACGATGTAAACAATCTTGGTCAGCAAACTCGTGTACAACTTACGAGCTCTTGCTTTGGTTGTTGTGTTATGCTTATCATCTCGATTTGGTATCACTTTAACCTTATAAGGAGTGTATCGAAAATAAGCTATCCACAAACTTTCTTTCATATTATGTTGATAAATGATATTTTATTCATACAAAAAATTGTTCCATTATTGTACGAGGTTAAACTTGAACATAATGAATACCAGATGAAATTTAAGTTATTCCTTCACGAATTTTCGAACTTTGGATCGAATGCCCTTCATCAAGTTCCGGACAAGTGTTGCATCGCATTTTTTGGACGCTTGAGCCCAAAGTTTACCAGTTAATACCAGTCTTCTTGAAGATCCTCTTCACGATTGCCCAGTAACGTTCGATGGGTCGAAGCTGAGGGCAATTTGGTGGATTGATATTTTTCTCAACGAAATCTATACCCTTTTCCGCAAGCCAATTGAGAGTGGTTTTGGCATAGTGAGCCGACGCTGAATCCGGCCAAAACAGTGGAGGTGTACTATGCTTCTTATATAAAGGCAACAATCTCTTCTGGAGACACTCAGATCGATAGATTTCCGCATTTATAGTTCCGGTAGTGTAAAAAATAGTTGACTTCAAACCACAGGAACATATTGCTTGCCATACCAGTACCTTTCGACCGAATTTCTCCACTTGAATCGACCTGTCCGCATCGCTCACATCCTCCCCAACGACGGCAGTAAAGTATTGTGGACCTGGAAGGGTTTTTGAGTCCTCCTTTACATATCAAAACGCATGCATCCGGACGCTGCAAAAGACGCGAATACAATTTCCGGGCCCTTGTTGCTGCTCGCTTCTTCTGTTCTGCACTTTGTTTCGAGATTTTCTGCTTCTTGTAGGTCTTCAGGTGGTTTCGCCTCTTGATACGCTGGATCATTCCGACACTCGTTCCTGCTTTTTTGCCAAATCACGTATTGACATTGATTTGTTCTTCATGATTAGAGATACCACTTTCTGCTCCAGTTTCGGGTTGGAAGAACCGGGTTTTCTGCCTCTTCCTGGTAGCTCATCCAAAGAATAGTGTTCCCCAAACTTATTAATGATGGTTTTAACACTCGCATGATGAATTCCAAACCGCTTCGCCAATTTTCGCATAGTAATACCCTTCTCACTTTGCCATGTGTCCAGAACCCTAATTTTCACTTCCTTTTCAATACGTGACATTTTGAAAACGCAGAATTTGAACCGCATAAACAAGTAAACAAAAGAAAGTTGACAGTTAAACGCACAGCATGCAGTGTTCAGAGCATAAAAAACCATCACAAATACATGCGTACAACGCAAATGTATGTGGATAGCTTATATTCGATACACTCCTTATTCTGACAGTCTGGCGCGTTTCTTTGCTCTTTGCACTGTTGTGTGGGACTTTCCCAATTTGTTCTCGATATCTCTGATGGAAAGGTAGGGATTGCGTTTTCAAACACAATCGTCACACGTTCTTCGAACACTGTTATAGCATTCGTCACGGTTGATTTGGCAACATTAAGTGATTTTGCTAAGTCGGCGTGGAAATAATTTGGATTTGGCTGCTGCGCGGGCAAAATTTTGGTTCGAGGCCATATTGACAACTGAGTAGAAAATAGATCATTGCACGATGGCGTCATCAATGCAGTTTTGCCAGTTCAGGGAGCTTATTTACGTGGACTTAGAATATTTTCGGTAAGATCGGTTTGAGATTTTGTTTTCTAAATTTATTGCGATTTAAATAAAATTGCAGGAAAACAGACACCTATGCTTATTTTTACATCACTTCCTGAATATAATCGTACAGAATCCGGAAAAAGTCAATGTAAATTTTCGATTGAGCGGTTCAAATTCTAACACCTTGTGAACAAGCTCCCTGAACTGTCAAAAAAATGAGGTTAATAAATTCGGTGCAATGATCTACTTCAAAAACAAAATAAATCAACATTCGGTACGCATACACTTAAAAAATGCACGATTAAGAAAACTACGTCATGTTTGAGTCGACCAAATTTAGACCGGTCCATCCTTTATAACCTTCTTTAAATTTGTTTTATCCCAACTCGAACTCATTGTAATAACCTGCCTATCTCACCGAATGATGCTATCTCGTCGAATTAAGTGACGCAAAAATGAACCGAACGGATAATGACGACTTAGCAAGGGCGCTTATCTTGCGTTGAACTCGCTATCTGACTGCAGTCACCAATTATGGAATCTGAAATCTGATGGGAGTTTATCAAAGACCAGTAGGGTAATTGTCGTGCTATAAAACCATCAATTGCCATTCGATTGCCCAGTAATAATCCAAACATTCACAGAACGCAACAGCTACCGAAAGGGTCAGGGTTGTGAATTTACAAGAAAGATGAGTTGGTCGCGAATTTTACCAGCGGTGGCAGTAGTTTTACTGTTAGGAACATGTTCCAGTGGAGCACCACGGTTGCGAGAGTTTGAAAATACACCGGAAAATAGTAAGTGTTTAGTGAATGATTGGATCGTTGAATTTCGAGCATTCCTATCACACAAATGTCAGTGGAATACTCGGCTAGAATTGTGATTGCGACGAAACTAGGTGTTGAGGTGTGAATTACATCGCCTCCAACTCGAGGTTGTACAGACTGAACAACACAGAGCAAATTACAACAACTTAATCTAACAACCAGTGAACTAGATCAGTGCGCCGCCGCACCATGCCGTCGCCACTATTTTTTGCTCGCACCGATGGGCAATTTGAGGCGCGCCGATAAAAATTTCACCGCATATGTATCCCTTCAGTAAAGTTTATTAGCCCTTCAGAAACCTGCTTTTATTACTGATGACAAATTATGACATCTCGATGAGATGTGCCATCTAGAATAGAAGATGTGCGTGTGAAACAGTGATCAGCTTTGTCATTTCGTTGTAGAAACTTCAGTGTGCATTTTCGTGTTTCGACTTTTGGCAATTTCGCGAGTGAGTTTGAATTTTAAAATAATGAAAGGTCCGCCTTAAATGTCGAGAAAATTTCCATTACAAGTGTACATATTGAGAGACACATATAATGTTAATCAAACCAGCGATGTGTGGAAAAAAATTGGTGCACTAAAACATGTCAAAAATGGTTGTACACATCATCTGCTTCCTGACAAAGTGTTTTGCAATGTATTTCTAATCGAAGCAAAAAAAAAACTCAAAACTCCGATTGTCTTGAAATTAAATATGGTTGAGAGAGCCTACCCCCTCGGGAATCTTGTCCAATCATTTTGTTCTCATGTAATTTCAAAGGGCTGAGATTGACGGAATTTTGACACGGAAAATAAAAAATCCAGCCACTTTTATAATGCACTGGGATTAAAATCCAGCGAAAACATATTCCGAGGTATGAGGCTACCAATAATTGAGAAATACACTAAATATTGTAGTGAATACTGGCGCATAAAACACTACTATCTATCTATGCCAAGGTAATATATTAAATATGGTTGGGCAAAGGTAACCTTCAAATATTCATATTTTCTTCATATTTCACAAATCGGTAAATTTGTTTAATGTTATTTCATAATTTTGTCAAAACTAAAAGAAAATGTTAGGTGCCATCCAGATTACGAGCTTTATCATTTGATATAGACTAGCTTCATATCAATCTTCGTACATCTAGTTTTCATTGGAAATAATGCATCTGACGGCTCATATCAAGATTCGCTTTATCAAGTGACATAGCTCGTAGTCTGAACGCTCGAAGTCTAAAACAAATAGAGTTTATTTCCACAGCTTGATAGCATTTTGTTAGGCGTGAGAAAGTTCAAAATCCATCTTTAACGACCAGTGGAAATTAACAGTGATTGAACATTCCAGATTTTTGCATTGAATATATCGACAAAGATTCTTCATTAGGGCCTAACTGACAAACGCAAACGTTGATTTCTTCCGTAAAATTCTCATCGCACAAAGGCTACCCATGTAAGCCTTCAATTCTATTAGATAGGTGCACGGCCAGCCAACATCCATTTGATTTGAGTCGATGTTTTTGATTTGTCGACTTGTCAATGCAAGTAACATTTACTCAAATTTGAGTGACTCTACTTTCGACGAAAGTGAGTCAAAAACAACTCAAAACTGAGTTGAAACGGCTGGCCTCTTCTTCTACGATATGACCGTGGTGGATTGATTAGGCGAGTTTTCAATGACAAGAAACTTGTCGGAAAAAATCAAATAACTTGGCTAACTGGTAAATCAGTGCATAGTGGTGACGTCATTGTGCATGTAGGACTGTTGGTAGTTCGGTATATTTCACTGCTCTTAATTTAAACTTTTTATATTTGATTTATCTTTGGATCTTTTAAGCTTGAGAAAATATGATATCTAAGGTCTGTATCCGCAATAATCCGGACACCTCAAAACATGAATAAAACATAAATTTCGCGTTGTTTATTTCAGATTCATGAGATGTGTTTTAATAATTCGTGAAGACAAAACATAGTTATTCGGTATTTGCATAAAATTTCCGAACTTTGTGCTTAACTCCGTCCATTAGGGTTTGTACAGACTCTTCATAAATCGTAGAAGCCGTCTTTGTCCAAATTTGCTGGAAGTGTTTGATGTCTTTGATTCCTTGCTTCTTTCCAGAAAGCTTCCGCTTCATCAGAGCCCAATATCTCTCGATTATTCGTAGCTCTGGGCAATTTGGCGGGTTTGAGCTTTTTGGTACAATGTTCACTTGATTTGCTTGGTACCACACCATCACAGTTTTTGCATAGTGGCATGATGCCAAATCGGGCCAGAACAAAGGTTTTTCTTTGTGACTTTTGATGAAGGGTAGCAATCGCTTCTGCAGACACTCTTTCTGATAGATCTCGTTGTTGATTGTGCCTGTAGTAACGAAAAATTTACTCTTTTTGCCACACGTGCAAATTGCTTGCCACACAAGGTATTTTTTGAGAAATTTCGATGCCTTCTTCGTTCTTAAATGCTCAGCTGTAGCATTTCTGGCCATAGCAGAATAAAAAGCCAGCCCTAGAAGCTGCTTGAAATCCTCCAGGACATAAGTTTCGTCGTCCATAACAACGCATGAAAACTTCGTCAAATATTCGCAGTACAAACGTCGAGCCCGTGATTTTGCTGCAAAGTTCTGTTTGTCGTTGCGATTTGAAACAGTTTTTACTTTATACGACTTAAGTCCCAAACGTTGTTTTGATTTTTGGATGAAACCAGGCGACATCCCTATTTTACGAGCCACCGTTCGAATGGAGAGATTTGGGTTTTTCGTTAATATTCTTTTCGGGATGTTTTTGTCACTTCTCGGTTTCCTCTCCATCGTCAAACGTCCCGGAAATGATTTAAGCACATCGTGGACAGTGGATTTAGGCAAATCCAATGTTTTTGCAAGTTCCCGTATTGACAAGTCAGGATTTGCCCGTACAAAATTCGCTCGCGCACTTGTTTTTCTTTCGTCGCCATCTTGAATACTAAACATGAAATGTAAACATCAATCAAAGTCTTTTTCATCATAGACTCTCAGCTATACCACAGTGAAATTTTTCATTCCTACGTGCAATATTTCAAAAGTTACAATGATTTGAAGGTGTCCAGATTAATGTGGATACAGACCTTATAGCTATTTGTTCTATTTGTTCTTTTATTATTGTTTTGATACTTTAAGTTTTTTAATTTTTTTAATCTTAAATTTTTTAAATATTTGTTTATTTTTATTCTCAGATTTTAAGATAGGGAAATGACAGCTTGGGCGGGTTGTCTTCTATTATTGTAAGGTTTTTTTTAACGGATCGCACTCATATTTTCCAGAAGTTTTACAGAGTGTTAATAGAAGAATATTGTGGCCGAGCTCCAAAATCTCAGAATTTTTAGATACTAATATTTTTGAATTTTAGATTTACAGATTCTTATATTTAAAATTTTTAAATTTTTATATTTAAGATTTTAGGCTTTTAGATTCTAAGGTTTTAAGATTCTTAGATTTTTAAATATTTAGATTTTAAGATTTTAAGATTTTTTAATTTTTAGATTTTTAGATTTTTAGATTTTTAGATTTTAGAATTTTTAGATTTAAAGATATTTAGATTTTTAGATGTTTTCATGCTTAGATTTTTAGATATATAGATTTGAAAATATTTAGACTTAAAGATTTTTAGATTTTTAGACTTAAGGATTTTAAGAGTTTAAGATTTTAAGATTTTTAGATCTAAAGATTTTAGATTTAAAGATTTTAAGATTTTAAATTTTAAGATTTTAGGATTTAAAGATCTAAAGATTTTAGGATTTTTAAATTTTACGACTTTAAGATTTTAAGATTTTAAGATTTTAAGATTTTCGATTTTTACATTTAAGATATTTAGATTTTTAGATTTTAAAATATTTAGACTTTTAGATTTTTGGATTTTTAGACTTAAGGACTTTTAGATTTTTGGAATTTATGATTTTAAGATTTTAAGATTTTCAGAAGATTTTCAGAAGACTTAAGGATTTTAAGATTTTAAGACTTTTAAGATTTTAAGATTTTAAGATTTTAAGATTTTAAGATTTTAAGATTTTAAGATTTTAAGATTTTAAGATTTTAAGATTTTAAGATTTTAAGATTTTAAGATTTTAAGATTTTAAGATTTTAAAATTTTAAGATTTTAAGATTTTAAGATTTTAAGATTTTAAGATTTTGAGATTTTGGAATTTTAAAATTTTAAGATTTTAAGATTTTAAGATATTAGGATATTAAGATTTTAAGATTTTAAGATTGTAAGATTTTAGGATTTTAAGATTTTAAGATTTTAAGATTTTAAGATTGTAAGATTTTAAAATTTTAAGATATTAAGATTTTAAGGTTTTAAGATTTTAAGATTTTAAGATTTTAAGATTTTAAGATTTTAAGATTTTAAGATTTTAAGATTTTAAGATTTTAAGATTTTAAGATTTTAAGATTTTAAGATTTTAAGATTTTAAGATTTTTTTAAGATTTTAAGATTTTAAGATTTTAAGATTTTAAGATTTTAAGATAAAATGATTTAAAGATTTAAAGATTTCAAGATTTTAAGATATTTAGATTTAAAGATATTTAGATTTTAAGATATTAAGATTTTAAGATTTTAAGATTTTAAGATTTTAAGATTTTAAGATTTTAAGATTTTAAGATTTTAAGATTTTAAGATTTTAAGATTTAAAGATTTAAAGATTTTAAGATTTTAAGATTTTAGGATTTTAGGATTTTAAGATTTTAAGATTTTAGAATTTTAAGATTTTAAGATATTTAGATTATAAAAAATTTGGATTTTTAGAATTTTAGATTTAAGGATACTTAGATATTTAGATATTAAGATTGGTAGATTTTAAATTTTTGAGATAGTAAGGTTTTTAGATCTAAAAATTTTTAAATATTTAGATTTGTAGATTTTTAGGTTTTTAGGATTTTTAAATATTTAGATTTTAAGATTTTTAGATTTTTAGATTTTTAGATTTTTAGATTATTAGATTTGAAGATTTTTAAATCTTAAGATTTTTAGATTTTTAGGTTTTCAGATTTTGAGATTTTTTAATATTTAGATTTTTAGATTATTAGATTTTAAAATTTTTAAATTTTTAGATTTTTAGTTTTTTACATATATGATATTTAGATTTTTAGATTTTAAAATTTTTAGACTTTTAGATTTTTAGATTTTTGGAATTTAAGATTTTCAGATCTTAAGATTTTAAGATTTTAGGATTTTAGGATTCAGATTTTAAGATTTTAAGATTTTAAGATTTTAAGATTTTAAGATTTTAAAATTTTAAGATTTTAATATTTTAAGATTTTAATCTAAATTTATGATTTTAAGATTTTAAGATTTTAAGATCTTTAGATTTTTAAAAATTTGGATTAATAGAGTTTTAGATTTAAAGATACTTAGATATTTAGATTTTAAGATTTGTAGATTTTAATTTTTTCAGATAATAAGGCTTTTAATTTTAAAGATTTTTAGATATTTAGATATTTAGATTTTAAGGTTTTAAGGAGTTTTAGAATTTTAGATTTTTAGATTTTTAGATTTAAAGATTTTTAGAATTTTTAGATTTTTAGATTTTTAGATTTTTAGATTTTTAGATTTTTAGATTTTAAGATTTTTAAATCTTAAGATTCTTAGATTTTTACATTTACCATATTTAGATTTTTAGATTTAAAAATATTTAGACTTTTAGATATTTAGATTTTTGAAATTTAAGATTTTAAGATTTTAAGATTTTAAGATTTTAAGATTTTAAGATTTGTAGATTTTGAATTTTTTAGATATTAATGTTTTTAGATTTTTAGATTTTTAGATTTTTAAATGTTTAAAAATTTTAGATTTTTAGATTTTTCAATTTTTATATTTTTATATTTTTAGATTTTTAGATTTTTAGATTTTTAGATTTTTAGATTTTTAGATTTTTAGATTTTTAGATTTTTGGATCTTAAGACTGTTAGATCTTAAGTAGATTTTTAGATTTTTAGATTTTTAGATTTTTAGATTTTTAGATTTTTAGATTTTTAGATTTTTAGATTTTTAGATTTTTGGATTTTTAGATTTTAGATTTTTAGATTTGTAGATTTTTAGATTTTTAGATATTTAGATTTTTAGATTTTTGGATCTTAAGACTTTTAGATCTTAAGATTTTCAGGTTTTAGATTTTAACTAGATATTAAGATTTTTAAATTGTTAGAATTTAAAAATTTTAGATTTTTAGATTTTTAGATTTTTAGATTTTTAGATGTTTAGATTTTTAGATTTTTAGATTTTTAGATTTTTAGATTTTTAGATTTTTAGATTTTTAGATTTTTAGATTTTTAGATTTTTAGATTTTTAGATTTTAATATTTTTAAATTTTTAGATTTTTAGTTTTTTACATATATGATATTAAGATTTTTAGATTTTAAAATTTTTAGACTTTTAGATTTTTAGATTTTTGGAATTTAAGATTTTCAGATCTTAAGATTTTAAGATCTTAGGATTTTAGGATTCAGATTTTAAGATTTTAAGATTTTAAGATTTTAAGATTTTAAAATTTTAAGATTTTAATATTTTAAGATTTTAATCTAAATTTATGATTTTAAGATTTTAAGATTTTAAGATCTTTAGATTTTTAAAAATTTGGATTAATAGAGTTTTAGATTTAAAGATACTTAGATATTTAGATTTTAAGATTTGTAGATTTTAATTTTTTCAGATAATAAGGCTTTTAGATTTAAGGATTTTTAGATATTTAGATATTTAGATTTTAAGGTTTAAAGGAGTTTTAGAATTTTAGATTTTTAGATTTTTAGATTTAAAGATTTTTAGAATTTTTAGATTTTTAGATTTTTAGATTTTTAGATTTTTAGATTTTTAGATTTTAAGATTTTTAAATCTTAAGATTCTTAGATTTTTACATTTACCATATTTAGATTTTTAGATTTAAAAATATTTAGACTTTTAGATATTTAGATTTTTGAAATTTAAGATTTTAAGATTTTAAGATTTTAAGATTTTAAGATTTTAAGATTTAAAGATTTTAAGATTTGTAGATTTTGAATTTTTAAGATATTAATGATTTTTAGATTTTTAGATTTTTAGATTTTTAAGATGTTTAAAAATTTTAAGATTTTTAAGATTTTTCAGATTTTTATATTTTTATATTTTTAGATTTTTAGATTTTTTAGATTTTGAGATTTTTAGATTTTTAGATTTTTTAGATTTTTGGATCTTAAGACTGTTAGATCTTAAGTAGATTTTTAGATTTTTAGATTTTTAGATTTTTAGATTTTTAGATTTTTTAGATTTTTAGATTTTTAGATTTTAGTAGATTTTTAGATTTTTAGATTTTTAGATTTTTAGATTTGTAGATTTTTAGATTTTTAGATATTTAGATTTTTAGATTTTTGGATCTTAAGACTTTTAGATCTTAAGATTTTCAGGTTTTTAGATTTTAACTTAGATATTAAGATTTTTAAATTGTTAGAATTTAAAAATTTTAGATTTTTAGATTTTAAATTTTTTAGATTTTTAGATGTTTAGATTTTTAGATTTTTAGATTTTTAGATTTTTAGATTTTTAGATTTTTAGATTTTTAGATTTTTAGATTTTTAGATTTTTAGATTTTGATTTTTAGATTTTAGATATTAAAAATTAAACTCAAGCCGGCCAGTTCAGCGCAAAGGTGACTCACTTAGGACCTGTGCATAAACCACGTAGACTTATTTTTGACAATCTCAAAACCCCTCCCCCTCCCCCCACGTTGGCTTTTCTCCATACATTTTCTTTAAATTTTTGTATGACGCACGTAGACGCTCCACAGACTTTGGTCAAACCCTTCTTCCCCCAGAAAACTCTACGTGGTTTATGAATAGCCCCTTACATAAATATTAAAGACAGGAAAATTTTACCGATAGGCTGAATTTTAGATTCATAGACCCACATTAGAGCACTTTCCCATATTTGCATAGTAAAGGCAATTTTATTCTATTTGGTAATAACTTATATTGACGCTTCTGAAACTGGTTATGTTTATTAATAAAGACAAAAGCCGAATGCCCCGTCGACTTGTGATGAACAAATTCTATAATCATATATTTGTACACACCCTGTTCCACGTCAACTCATCGACCTGAGTCATATAACACTATGGATATCCGGGCTTTCTATCAACATATAAGATTTGGAGTGATTCTTTAGTCTTAACATTGCACGTGAAAGCCAAACAGTTATAAGGCATTAGCATGAAGAAATGTTAAGGGGATAATTTATGCCTGCGCCGATGCACGCCACCTCCGCCGTTTGAAAATACCATATACTCCGCCGCCGATTTAAAATAGATCGGCGCACAGGTCTAGCGTTACTATCCTGTGATTGAATTTCGATCCAGAATTTAGAAATTAGAAGATAAAGATAAACTCTATCCATCCTCCCTAAGATGCAACTTACAGCTATTTTCATTTCTCCTTCTTCTACTTCCATCAACCCACAGTCGCTCGCTTGAGAAACTTGCGGCCCGGTGAGCTGGCAGAAGAACTAAGCGGTCAGTTCGAAGGCGACATGATTCTCACGGAGGAACAGTACTCGGAAATGTTCCGCAAAAACGGAATGGTCGACGAGCGGTATCGTTGGCCGTCGAATACCGTGTTCTACGACATCGAGGAAGAATGGTTCGACGACGATCAGATCCAGTACATTCTGACAGCAATGCGGCTAATTTCGGACGCTTCCTGTGTTCGGTTCCTGCCTCGCGATCCGGAGAATCCCGACTACATCCGCATCCACGGAGATGGATCGGGCTGCTCGGCCACGGTGGGACGCATTGGTGGCAGCCAGAGCATCAAATTGCAGCCATACCCGCTGGATAAAGGGTGTTTCCGATTGGGAAGTATCGTTCACGAATTTATTCATGCGCTGGGCTTCCGTCATATGCAGAGTACGTACAATCGCGATGACTACGTGAAGATTGTTTGGGAAAACATACAACCCGGTACAGAGAACAACTTTCGGCTGTACGATTCGGATACGGTAACCAACTTTGGGACGGATTATGATTTCGGAAGTGTGATGCACTACAGCTCGACGGCATTCAGCGTCAACGGAGAGAAGACGATCGTGGCGTTGGTGGTAAATTTCATCCGTTGGTTATAAATCTGGCAGTGGATTTAATTTATATGTTTTTTGCAGGATACTGAAGAGCAAATGGGCCAACGGGTTGGCATGAGCGAGAAGGACATTTCCAAAATCAACCAAATGTACGGTTGCTTGCCAAAGAAATAAAACATGAAAGGACTTGATTATATGTTATTAACACATCCGAATTTTTCATTGAATCCAGTAAGCCCTTCAAAACGATGCTAAAACGATTACAAATCAGATGACTAAATGGCACACAAGTTAATTCTCATACTAGGAGAGGTGGAAGGTAACCTCTTTGGGAATGAAAACAAAAAGTTTAGCCGTAGGTCCTTGGTTTTAGCCGTGATTGTGATACTTTTGAGCACTGGTGCATTGTCTTGCAAAAACAAAATTATTTTTCCCTTCATTTGAGGCCGTATTGTAGCGTCCGGATTTATATTATGGCTCCCGTATGCGATTGAAGATTACGGTATGTAACAGTCGATGGAACAAGAGATGTGCAGGTACAGTATGCAACACTTTGTTCCGCAATATTTTGTGATCGTGCGTAGCGTTTTGTCTATTGTTTCGTTTTCGTATTGTTCGTTCGCAAGTGATCGAGTGAGAATGAGAAGTCGTAGTTCGCCGCGTGAGAAGGGTCGGTGGTGGGGTACATAATTAAATGTGATTAAAATTTTTCGTTCGCCATGCCCTATCTAGGAACAGATGAACCACTGTCCCATTTTGTGAGTGACTCCAGCGGCATCCGTACTGTTGGTGTAGATCGGCCCAAGTTGGCTCTCAAGCTTTGAGATGAATTGCCTCAATGGCATCCTTACTGTTAGTTTAAATCGGTTACCAAAAATCTCAGTGATTTCTCGTGGAAGTTCAGTGGATTCCGCGGCTTCCAGTAAAGCGAGTATAACGGCAACATAATCCTAACCTTTCCTTACTTGACCTGCATTCGGGCGGGGCCGTCGCCAGTATTGCCGTAGTTTGGAATCACCAGTTTTTACACGTTGAAGATGTATGTTAGGCCCAAGCATCATCTGTTGGTTCTCTAGCCAATTCTAACTCTAACTCTAAACTCTAATAACAGCTGATCTGGCAACAACGGAGTAGCAACCTCGGGCGGTAACTCATGCTCATACTCATGCAACCAAACGTCAAGTCGAGCTAAGTCACTGTATAAGTTTACATACAACTTCAGCACATAGAAGCAGATTAAGCCCCAGGACGTACCTCAATTAGTTTGAATGGTCTCGACTTTACCAAGGAGATGTAAGCTCTCGCCACTCGGACGATCTCCGGTAATTGGGTACTGCGTCTGGTCCTGACCAGAGCTCTGTTCTCCAAACCGAATATGCTATTGCTTCATGAACCGACAAACATGTTGGATATTAACGCCATCGTCTGGCTTGAGAATTACCTCCAAACATGTCTCACGACATTGCTGGTCGTTTCCCAAGACCGGAACTTCCATGATACGGTTCCTGCGGACATTCTGTATTTGCACACCCAACGGAATGATAACTACAAGCGCAACTACGAACGGTTCTACAAGACACAGACGGAGGAACACAAAGCTCAGTGGAGGGAACATAGCCCAGCTAGCTCAGCGCTATCACGTGCAGGAGTTTATCGATCGATTCGGATACGACACCAACCGCGCTGCTAGCATGTAGTCCAACATCAAGATGTTGGAGACAGTGTTGAAAAAAGTCATCGCCAAGGCACATAAAACCACAGTAGTGACGAGGTCTGTTGCCTTCAATGTCGTGCAAGAGAAACATGTTGACTTTCAACGAAAAGCCTCTCATCGTGCAACAATAAAGTTGCAACGGAATACAAGTTCGATGACGCAAACTAGAGTTGTTCATCACAAACCTTTCCTAGTCACGCAACAAAAAATATGCGAAGAACCATAAGTCATCGTTTTGATGATGCTTGAATATTTTGATATCGTCACACCTTAGATGGTGCATGACGAAAACCGGTATGTTTTGGTCGTTAAATCTAAGAATGACATAGATGTCCTCTACGGCTGTACAGGGTGCGGCAGAAAATAATGCGAAAATTTGTTCTATTTCTTTCAAATCCCATTTTCAACTACTTCAAGCAATAATATCAACATTTTCGAGTGCAGTTA
Organism: Aedes japonicus; assembly: GCA_034211315.2. Classification (NCBI taxonomy): domain Eukaryota; kingdom Metazoa; phylum Arthropoda; class Insecta; order Diptera; family Culicidae; genus Aedes; species Aedes japonicus. Next base: position 8,392 of record JASCZW010011340.1, on the reverse strand, counting down.
TCTTTAAAAAGTCCTTTTAAACAAATTTATTCAATGTGTCCTCCATTTTCATTAATAACATCCTGGAGCCGACGCCGGAAGCCAGAGCATGCCTTTCGGACGTAGTCCTCCGACATTGACTGCCATGTGCGTGTTATGGTTGACTTCAGGGTTTTCAAACTAGGATGTGATGTTCTGCAGGCTCGTGCTTAAACATATGCCCAAATCGAATAATCAAACGAATAATGGACTGCTTGGGGGTCACAAATCCTTAGGCCAAAACTTCATGTTATCCATGCTCCAACCTGCTGTAGGACAACGTCCTCGGAAAAGTTGACCTTCACCCAGGGAAGCACTCGGTCCTTTAAAATACCGATATACACTCCGGTATTTATTTTAACTCCAGCATCAATGAAAACAGGCGGCATTTTTAAACCGTTGGACGCCACCAAGCCAAACATCATGACACCAGCCAGATGCTTGGTTTGAAATTTGAATTTCACTTTTTCCGGAACGTTCTCCATTTTCTGCGGTGAAATGAACCGGTCCGTGCGGCTGTTGGCCAGAGCATCGATGCTGAAAAGTTTTTCGTCGGAGAACAGGATTATCATTTTTTTCCTTCTTCAACAAGGAAAGGAATCTGTTGGAACGAGTCACTCGTAGTTCCTTGACCCGGTCCATAATCAAGTGGCATTTCACTCTGGCTCTGTAAGATGCATGCAGGTCTTCTTTGATGATTCTCCGTATGGATTTCTCCTAAATATTGGCTTCCTTTGCAAGTTTTCTTATGGAACGCACCGGGTTGCGAGCAATTTTTGCACGGACCGATTTGATTACGTTCGGCGTACGTGCGAAGCGCGGACGTCCCCTTCCCGGCTTCCGCTGCTTAGGACCATCCTGAAGGGACTTTTTTATGCGGTAAACTGTTGCCAAATGGCACCCTACCAATTGGCAATCTCTTTCGGCTTCTTCTGGACGAGCAACAAATTGGTGATCACTTCTTTCGCGAACATTTTGACGAATTTGCAATAAAACAAGTAGAATGGTTGGATGCAGCACTAGGAAGTAAACATAATTACATACACTTCGGACAGAAATTAGTCACTAGCTAAACGAATTAACCCAAGACTCACGTTTGAACATTTTCGCATTATTTTCTGCCGCACCCTGTAAAGGTTTTTTGAAAATTTTCGCATTATTTTCTGCCGCACCCTGTAAAGGGTTGTTCATAAGCCACGTCGACTATTTTTTTAGTATTCCAGAACCGTCTCTCCATTTCGGCTTTTTCCAAAGGCTATTTTGAACATTTAAATGAAGCGTAGATTATGGTCAAACCTCAACGTGGTTTGTTAACTTTCGATTATTTCTATGAAATCGTTCTAAATAACGTATTGATTAGATAAGGCAGCAGTAGACATTGTAAGTATTTTTATAACCGAAGTACCTTCATGTAGATCTTCGGTAAAACATAATTCAACTCAAATTTTCATTTTTTGTCAATATTTCAACCGTATGAAAGGCACGGCACAGACACAGACACAGTTGTATGGGTGATTCCCAGTTGTCTTCCTATCTATCTCATGGTCGTAGTCGTATTTTCCATGACGGCGCGCAAAATTCTCCGGCGATTTTCTTCTTGTTTCGATGACATCTCAATAACCACTGAACCGATTGTTATGATAATTTTGCACAAGTAAACAATTTACTCCAAACTAGTTATACCCAGATTTTCATCAGTTTTTACCCACGGACAAAAAAGTTACACCCGGATAAAAATTGTGCATTTTTCGAGTACAGGCCTAAAATTTTAACTTTGTTTGGTCCAGCAACCTACAGTAACAGCTGTTGATTTTAAGTTATGAATTCCAGGATAGTTTGGATAGCCTAGAATATTATCTCATAATGTCTGTAGATCTTCCAAAGTATTCAATGAATATGTATCTATACACAGCGTAGTTTTGCATAGCCCAGAAAGCTTTTACTGTGACTATTGGCCCAATGTTCTGATCTCAAGGATAGTTTGGATGACCCAGAACATGTAATATTGCTTAAAAAGGTTCGTTGACCTTTAAGAATAATAATTGAATATGTTTAAATATTTTTTGTAACTATGTTTCGCCTAAAAAATACTGTTATAATTTTGAATCTTAAGTTCTGAACGCCAGGTCAGTTTGTACGACCTAGAGGATCAGAAATTTATTAAATATTGACTGTTGACCTTCCAAAATATTCATTGAATATGTTTGACTTTATATAGCCTTATAAGCTACTGTTACAACTGTAGATCTTATGTTTTGGATTTGAGGACAGTCTGGATGATCTACACTCAGCGAAATGAACTTTCGATATTCATAAGATTACATTATGATTATTTGCTATAAGGAATCATCATAAATTTATCTTATGATATATAATGATGTTGAAAAAATAAAAATATGGATCAACCTGGATTCGAACATTGAACGTTTAGGTTGTGGGTCCAGTGACTTGCTCACTAGTATATATCAACACTTGTAATCAGGAAAGCTTAAAGGCGTACAAGAACAACGTCAGGTGAAACAAAATCCATTCATAAGTCAGCCTTATGAAATTCGATAGCATCATTCATAAGTTGAAACTTATGAAATTCATATGATTATTTGGTTCAGTGTAGAATACCACAAGAATGTTACATTATGTCTGTTGACCTTTTACACTATCCAATGAATATTGTTAAAAAACAGATTGTTCCTTTGCATACTCCAAAACCCTACGGTTACAACTAAAGATCTTATGTTCTGAACTCAAAGACACTTTGTATGACCCTTATTATCCCAGTTTATCTCGTAATGTTTGTTTACGTTCTAAACTATTCACTGAATATGGTTGAATACGTAGCGTAACTTTGTACAGCACAAAAAGCTATACACACAAAAAAGTAAAATTGTTTTATTAAAATATTTGCGGTTTTCTTCTAAAAAGTGTTTATTTTTCATTAAATTGAGAGTAAAATTATCTACTATAAAAGCTATACACTCAGTAGCAAAAAAAAAGCCGAGCAAAATTTTGTTTGCAAAAAACTCCATGTTCAACCTCCTGTAACTATGTCAATTATCAATATTTTTGGCTGAAATTTTGACAACATTATAAACAATGTGTAAACCCTATGTGACCAGAATTTCATGTTTATCAAATATATAAATTTGAAGTTATCATAACATATGTGAAAAAAGTCATTTTTGGACAAAGCAATTTCAAAAATCCGTATTTCTGTGAAAAATTTAGGTAGCATATTAAAAATTTCTCCATAGCTTATAAAAGTACAGAAAATATTGTGTACAAAATTTGAACTATTTCTCAGTTAAAGCTGGCTTGGAGCTACAGCTGGCGTCAAATGTTGACTGCACCGAACATATCCCATAATCCCATAATTTCAAAGTTCTTCGTGGCTTACACTAGTTATTTGGGATATTTCTCGCGTAACCAATCATGTGTATTAATAAGATGAATTCACCTCGGCTTTTTCGGCTTTTTTTTTGCACCGCTATTTCAGCAAGGTCAGTATCGGGTGAAAAAGGGAAATGCTCATGTTGGTGCGTCAACTTTGACGCCAGCTGTAGTTCAAACCATTTAATGGAAACAGTTCAAATTTTGTCCACATTATTTTCTATACTTTTTTAAGCTACGGAGAAATTTTTAATATGCTACTTAAATTTTTCACAGAACTACGGATTTTTTAAATTGCTTTGTCCAAAAATGACTTTTTTCACATATGTTATGATAACTCCAAATTAATAAGTTTTATCAACATGAAATTTCGGTCACATAAGGTCTATACAATGATTATTAAATTGTCAAACTTTCAGCCAAAAATATTGATAATTGACAAAGTAACAGAAAGTTGAACAACGCGGTTTTTGGAAGCAAAATTTTGCTCGGCTTTTTTTTTGCTACTGAGTGTATATTGTATTTTTTCGGTTCAGTGTGTAAATTTAAAAATTTCTACTTTTACAGTGAAAATTGTAGAACTGTCAAATCCATCAACACAAAGCAAGTCATTGACGTCGTCGGCGTTTGGATTTTTTCGCTATTGTTGTCCGCGTCCGCTGTGGAGAACTACTGCGTGATTCTTTGCTTATAACCGCTTCCGTACGCGTTTTGTGGAAATTCGTTTCGTGTAAAAAAAAATTCGTGATTCTTGACACGATCGACGAAATACCAAACCAACAAACTATGTCTAAAGGATGGGTACGTTCGTATACATTAATGTTGAAGTTTTAATGGCATTAGTCAACTCCCTTTTTTGCAGCAGATGCCAGAGGTTGCTCAATTCCGACATGGACTATAGTGATGTAAAAAATTAGTTGAAAGTTCATTTTAAAATTTGTATTCATTTATAACGATGCCATGGTTTCATTTCGACAGTTCTACTATATATGTGAAAATAAAACCTTTTAATGAAAATATATCTTGTATTTCAATCCAAATAGCACATTTTTATTTTATGTGCTCGATGCTTTCTGGATAAAAGTTTATTTTGAAATAAAAAGAATTTACTTTTATTTTCAACGATGCCACACTTTTGTTTTGACAGTTCTACAATTTATTTTGAAAATTTCAACTCTTAAATGTACAGAGCAGAGACATTTTGAATTGACGGTTTGAAGGTTTTTGTATGGAAAGCAAACCGCTTTCTACGAAAAAGAACCAACGCAACTTTTCAATTCTGGCAATGGTTTTTTTTTTATTTTAATAATCATTATTTTTTGTGTGTAGTTGCTACTGTGGAGTTCTTAATTCAAGAACAGTTTTGATGACCTAGAATATCACAAAATTATCAAATAATCACCGTTGATCTTCCAAAAGGTTTATTCAATATGTTTGGATAAATATCATAATCTTATATAGTCCTAAAAGCTACTGTTACAACTGTAGATCTGAAATTCTGAACTCAAGTGCATTTTGGATTAGCTAGAATATCCAAGAAAGATTCCAAAATATTTAGCATTTATCACCAAATATTTAATAATACGTATGCATATGTACCATCGGATTGCGTAGTCGGTAAGCGCACGGTCTACCAAGCCGGAGGCGGCGGGTTCGATTCCCGATCGGTCTAGGAATTTTTCGGGTTGGAAAATTTCTCGACTTCACTGGGCATAATTGTGCCTGCCACACAATTTACAAATTCATGCATTGGTATTGGCATAGAAAGCGCTCAATTAATACTGTGGAATTGCAATTAGAACACTAAGTTGAGAAGCAGACAAAAGCTCGTATGAAGAGTGTCAAAGCCAGGAAGAAGAAGAAACATATGTGCGATATTCTAAAACAACGCTTTATACTTATAATATGGCCTTTATTTTTTCTTCCTGAACTTATTCAAGATGTTCTAGGTCATCAATTAGGCCTTAAACTCAATTATTTTTTCATATTGCCCTGGCAGAGACAGTGAACACTTTTATTCATTCTGTGGTATTATACAGCCATTTTCCCTTTGGGGTCGTATATGACCCCTTCGGCCTTAAGGGGGGATATACAGTTAGAACGAGAAAAAAAAATCATTTTTGATAAATGTTTTTCAAGGGGAAGTTTTTACTCAAATCAATCGAAACTTTTTCACAATTATAAGTGTATCCATGTAGTATACAAAAATATATTTTTCATTTTTTTTTCAACAAAATGGCGGCCGTTAGAGTGCGTTGAAAAAGTCGTTGTAATTGGCTTATGCCAGCTCTTCTGGTCGCAGTTTTGATCAGAATCCTGCTTATCAAAAAAAATAACATTAATAAAACTTACAGTTAGTAGATGAATTGAAAAAAAAAAAATTAAAAAAATGATTGCACTTTTGGCGTAACTTTTTTTGAAAAATCCTGGAACTGGAATTCTACTAATCTTACCGAAAATATTCTAAGTCCACGTAAACAAGCTCCTTGAACTGCCAAAACAGCATTGATGACGCTATCGTGCAATGATCTATGGGTAGGTGTACCTGAAGGAACTTCCAAAGGCGTCTACTTCCTCTTCTGAGGTCACACGATGGTCCTACGGATTTATGTGTGTCGCAATTCGATTCCGTACACCCTTTACTTTTTAAGAAAAGGCTTAACATTTATGTATTTTTCCAATAGTATTTGGCCCAAAAATAACACTGTTCTCCATTGAAGTTGATGGGTAGAAATATTTCCGATCGAATGGTGCAAATTTTTTGAAAATGTTTCGAGAAATGACTGAGATATTAACGTTAAAAACCTGACCAGTTTTCGTGATGGTCGCAATGCGATGTTTTTTAAATTGTACCCCAGTATAGTAAACAAAGACGTAATTCTCCACAAAATTCACGAAGTTTGAGTCGTTGGAAAGCATGTTCCGATGAAAATTGCCTGCTCAGCAACAGAAGGAACAGAGAAAAAAAGCTCCTGCTAACTGCCGCAAGACGGTGCGTCAGCACTTTCACGCAAACTAGGACCACCAACACAAAGAACAACATTTCCCTAACATGATGGTAATGCTAGTTTCCGTGAGGGGTTCTGAGAATTTTGAAAAATTCACGTTTCGATCATTGTCCCCTCTTTATTTACAAAATCCAAGGGGCAAGACAGCTTTGTTGTGAGTAACTTTTTTCTTCAAAGTTACTCAGGAATCATCAAATTCGCAAACTCTACCCCAGGATACAGAGTGGTGGGAATGCCAAAAAATGTGTGCGAAAGCGAAAAAAACAACTTCACATATATTTGATCATAAAATTCACGTTTGCTCAAAATGCATCAGCTTCCATCAACTTGTTTGTTTCGTTTCTAACTCGATTCAAAGTATTCTGGCAGCAGTGGCGCGACGGTGATGGTGGCGACGATGGTAACCTTGGCAACCAATAACAGCAGTATGTTTACTGTTTGGGAAAATTATTTATTATCATCTCGTAACAATTCAGGCAAGATAGGTCGTAGTATTTGGAAAAAGAATTGGGCCTCGATTGCGGTAAGTAGATTGTTTGATATTGTTTCATTGTTTTTCTTGTAGGAAGACGATAAACAGCTGGAATATGTGGAATTTATTGACTGCCGGACAAATCATCCTCAAAAAGAAACTAAGCCGGTTCGGCCAACCGCAAATCTTGAAAACTCCAGTTTTGCGCTTGGTTGATCTGGTTTGATTTCTTTCTAGAGGTGATCCGTTTGACAGCCAATAAATGCCACATATTTTCATTGTATACAACCCATTCGACGTTGGCTTCGACTGTGGGAATCATTGCTGATGCAGCGACACATATTCGATTTGAAGGGACAGGACAAACATCGGATAGAGTCATTCTGTTGAAGATTGCGTCGATATACGGACACTGATTCGGAGTCCAGAAGCAAAAGTTCTGTAGGTGATATCATTTTAAGTAAATACTTAGACTGGGGGCCTAATGAGGTGCGAATAATTGATTTTCATACGGGGTGGTCGACTTCAACGTATACGGCAAGGGGGCAAGGGGGGCTGGAAATGAGCTGTGCTTGGGCTCGGGAACCGACACAAGTTCCATCCTAGCTAAAAACAACACAACACAATCTATACAAATTATTATTAATTATATATTAATTTGATAACTAGCGGGCGAGGATAGCAACTACGTTCATACGGTAACCCTTCACGACAGATTTTTTTTTATTGAAACCAAATTTTACAAACGGTAGGAATGTTCAATATCACAATGTGAAGCCAGCGAATAAGAGATGCTCATCATTGCTCAAAGTTACTCCGGATTGCTCAGTGTCTTGCCCCTGATGTATATGTACATTGAACCCAAACATCCTCCTTTTAACGAACGAATCCTCCGTCGGTTGATATCGAAACATTTAAATCGCATTTTCGAATGATAAATTCAGGCAGAGGACGATTTTCTAGAATCCAAATAATTATCCTTCCAATGTTGCACAACTTATAATACGCGAAGTGAATTGACCTCCCGGTCAAAATCGAATGCACGCTGTATGAAAAATCGTCATCCCAAAGTGGAATGCGTATTGCTGTGGAAAAGCCCTATAACGCAAATAATTTGAAATGAATATGACAAACATTCCATTTTACATCATTCGGTAAAAACCTATCAATCGCTATCAGAACTGGTACCATCACGAATAAAGAATCGAATCCCGCCCGCGGCTTATGGAGTCACGGTATAATATTTCCAGACTACTTCAAATGTTCTCGCGTTGCAATCTTTGCTCAACGGTTGAGGAAGTCTAATGTGTTTGATTATATCACAGTGAAATTATATCCTGAATAGAAAATTACCTTTAGCTGTATGATCATTATTATACATTTTCCATTCATGTTGTAATCACCATTATACGTATCATCCGTGTATAATGCTGGTGTAATGTAAGAAACCATTCAAACTTTAAACAACCGTAAATAGCGTATTATATGTATGACAATGATTTCTTGA
>JASCZW010011339.1:0-32441 GCA_034211315.2 Aedes japonicus | reverse complement strand
TAGACGTCTTTGTTGTCGACGTTCACGTGGTTCTTTCGGCGATACGCAAGACAAAATCGTCCTTTAATCCTGGACTAGAGTGATTCCTTCTGCTGTGTTGAAAAAAATGCTCCGACATTTTACTTCTCCACTTTCTCTGCTAGTCAACTTATCACTCAGCAATCAACATTTCGAATGCAGTGGAAGTGCTCTACTAAATTCCCAGTTTTCGAGAAAGGAGACAAAAGTGGCATTCATTCACTCGGTGTGGAATCAAAAGTATTTGAGTCGCTGATCAACGACAAATTGTTTGCCTGCAAGAAATTACATCAGCCCTATCAACACGGCTTTTATCGCGATCGCTCTGTTGAAACGAATCTTGGCAGCTTTACGTGGTTTTTTACGTATGTAAAAACCTTCAGAATCGATCCATTCGGAATTCCCCTAGGAAGCATCCTGGGACCATTTCATTCCTGCTTTTTATAAACGTAGTTTCCCTCATATTGCTAAATGGAGGTTTTCTGTTGTTGTTTGCAGATGCCCTTAAAAATTTATCTAGTTGTTCGAAGCCTAACGAATGCTATGAACTAGAAACTTCTTGAAATAGTGGTAGTGATTGCGTGCCTAAATATGATGGTTCTGAGCATCTCAATATGTTGCGTAATAAGTTTTGTTCAGACGAATATGCTATCCAGTTTGATTATTCTATTGCTGGAGCTCCACTTCAACGGGTTGATCATGTTGAAGACCTCGGAGTTGTGATAGACGAGAAGCTAACCTTAACACGCTACTTCTCAGGTACCATTGAAAAAAGACAATTGCCACCTTGGGTTCATGTACAAAATCTCCAATGAGGTTTTAAGTGAACCGCTATATTTCAAAGCTCTTCACTGCTCAACTGGTACGCTCTTTTCTTGATTTACATTTGCTGTATGGAAACCCTGCCAGGCTGTATGAAGTGCGCGGTTTGAAGCTGCCCAACACATTTTCTTATTAGTTCGCTCTGTACGGTATTTAAGTAAATTGTTAATTTATATTTATTTTTACTTAATTATATTCAGAAGCACAATTAAGTTGTTCATTAATACAGATATATTTTTTATTTAAATCGTTAAAAAACTGTTACTGTGTGAATCCGTAAGCGAATTTGGGTTGTTTGAATGTCTCATCACATCTTGTGAATTTCGGTTGGGACACATCACTCATATAATTCTAATAGCACAATTATACATACTCGTTTCGGAATCGATCAGTAGAAATATTAAAAACCATTCTTCAAACAAATTCATCACGTTCAGTGCCATCAGGAAGTGTAAATCTGGTCGAAAAAGAAACACAACAACTTTTTCACCTGCATATTCTGATGAATCATGGGGTTCCGCAACAAAAAAGGCAAAGACATACATCAACATCGGCCACCAGCGCTGAGATAACTTTTCAGTTTCGTTTCTATCCTCTCTCCTGCCCCATCTCTGAAAGTCGCATACCGCGACCTGTGCAGCAGGTGAGTCTTAAAACCGGTAGTCATAAAAACGAGACTTAAAACATTTTATTGGTCATCTGTTCCGTTCAGGTGGAATGTTTCATTTTCGGCTTGTTTTCGTTTCGTCAAATTAATTAACTAAACGGAGCAACTGGAACGTGATGGCGAGAATTGACTGGTGGCGAGGCACTTTTGGGGGGTTTGTATAAATCGCTGGAAGGAATCTCAGAAGTGCCAATTCAAGCTTAATTGATTGGACATTGTTGGAAAACCAGTGACTTTGACCGCCATGAGCGTGGAATTGCATGCTTTGCGGGTTTTTTTTAAAGCCTGTTGTTGTCATTCATGCAATTAAGCCTTATCAATCGATTCGGATGGGTTGTGATAGGTGTTGGAGTGAGTCATTAGTTAAGCGGCTCATTAAACTATTACTGAGACAGAAACCACAGAGCCATTTTTGAAATTCTTGCACTATTAATGCTTTTGTTTGGTTGTATGTTTTACCGGTTGATTAAATATAATTTCTATGCAAAACTCGTTCAACTTTCTTGGAAAGATAGACGACAAGAAAACAAAACTTCTGAGAATGTTGACAGACAGTTTTAATGCTAATTAGAAGCACGTCTTCAGGACAGCATAAACAGCTTTGTGTTGCTGTATTCCTGTAAAGTCATGTTCGGGACAGGTTTCGAGAAATTCTGATTCGTGGCATTGCTCGATAATCAGAATGGCTGCCGTTCACGAAATAAACTCATTTATTTTCTTTTATGATTAGTAGGGCAACTTTAGAATCTAGAAAGTCACATTACAGCCCAACCGCTAAATAAATGGTATAATTGGATTGGATTTTCATCTTCGTAGAGCAGTTTTCATGATCTGAATGTTTTCTCTACTTTCTTGCATACGCATGCAACTGTGCTTGCAATCAGGCATGCCAACATAGCTGACATTTTTGGTGGAGCAAAGTGCCACGAAAAAAGTGGATTAGAAATTTAAACAAAATGTCGAGAAAAACGGCGGTGATGTTGTTTAGTTATAATAAATGCTGAACTCAGAATCAGTGTTTTTATTAGCTTGAACATCAGATAAGATAATAGGATAATAACTGACCGTTCAGTAAAATCACTGAATGTGTTTGAATGCATATCGTCACCTTTCATAGGTTATTGAGCTAATGTTACGACTGCAGATCTAACTCTGAACTCATTGTCAGTTTTGTTGACCTAGAACATCCCAAGATATCTCATTCTATCTGTTTATCTTTCAAATAAACCCACTTAAATCGGTCAAATATCTATTGTTTCATTGTTTTGTCTAGAAGGCTACAGTTACAGGTAGTGCCAGTTTAGATTTCCAGGATACTTGGATATTTCAGGTTTACATCCATAATGTCTGTAGGTATTCAAGATGTTCAATGAATATGTTTCAATATACTGTGCGTTGTATAGCCCAGAAAGTTGTTGTTGTAGCTGTAGGTCTTATGTTTAGATCTCAAGAATAGTTTGGATGACCCAGAATATGACATATTGCTTTGTAATGTTTGTTGACCTCTAAGAATATTAAATGAATATTTGTGAATATTTATTGTTACTTTTTATTGCCTAAACATTACTGTTACAACTGTTACAAGTTATGGATGCCAGGACAGTTTGGATGACCTAGAAAGTTATAAAATATTGACTGTTGACATTCCAAAAGATTCATTGAACATGTTTGATAACCTATAGTTCTATATACCTATAGACAAATTTCCCGGCTAACGAATTCACCTCTATTCACTGGATCATATGAAATCCATGGGAAAGTCGCTTTTAAGTGTTTGCTCAACAGTTTTACCTGAGCCAGATGGACCTGCTTCCGCGTTGAATTTGGATTCTATACCAGAACCAGAGCTGCCAACGTCTCCGCTGTCTTACCTGTCTCGATCACTTTTTTTGCAGGAAGTTAATAAAAATTCTGAAAATTTGACAAAAAAATGGCTTTCAAGCCATTTTAAGTTTGTTCCCTTTCATGATAAAAAAAAACCCATTCATTACTTACCTCTATCGGTAAAAGGTTAAGCTCGTAAATCATTTGATGAATCAATATGGCTACGAATTGAAATTAAACTTTAATCAAATCTGAACGAACTTCTACCCATCAACAAAACTTACTTTTTGTTTCGTTTTGTAATTTTTTAAATAAACAGCAAATCTTATTCATTTTCATTCACAAAGCTCAGTTTCTTCAGGCCTGGCAATGCCAACTATTATTTTCTGTCATTATTGCATCGCTCTTATATGTATCAGCAAAGTTGACGTCATGAATTGTATAGAAAAGATAGAAGTCAAAAGTTCACTCTTCCACACCTTTTCTTTTACCATTTTTCTGCTCAGCTGATTGATGAACTGACGCCGATGAAATGAATTAAAAGAGACCCATTGAACAAAAAAGCGTTTCAATGCAAATTTTAATGGACGGTTGGCTTTAAAATAAATTGTGAAAAGGTAATTGGGCAGGACAAATTTATTCTCTCAGATAAAAATCTGGGAATAAATTGAAAATAATTAGGATGGAAATATGATTCATGTCCCCCATAAGTTGGCGCCTATGCTTGCAATTCAATATATAAATTCAAAATTTGTTGTAGCATTAATACACTTTTGTGAATATCAAAGAAACATTTGATGAAGAACTCTCAAAGATGTAACGTTTCGTTTCTTTGTAAAAAGAATTGAAGTTTAAACTTGCATATATAATTTTTCATTTATTATTGAATATCCAATCCAAATATAAATCATATCTAATCCAAATCTAATACAAATCCAATCCAAATCCAATCCAAATCAATCCAAATCAATCCAAATCCAATCCAAAGCCAATCCAAATCAATCAATCCAATCCGAATCAATCGAATCAATCAAATCAATCAAACCAATCCAAATCCAATCCAAATCCAATCCAAATCCAGTCAATCCAAATCCAATCCAAATCCAATCCAAATCCAATCCAAATCCAATCCAACCAATCCAATCAATCAAATCCAATCACAATCCAATCCAAATCCAATCCAAATCCAATCCAAATCCAATCCAAATCAATCCAACCAATCCAACCAATCCAAATCCAATCCAAATCCAATCAAATCCAATCCAAATCCAATCCAAATCCAATCCAAATCCAATCCAAATCCAATCCAATCAATCCGATCCGTCAATCATCAAATCCAATCCAATCCAATCCAGATCCAATCCAAATCCAATCCAAATCAATCCAAATCCAATCCAAATCCAATCCAAATCCAATCCAAATCCAATCCAAATCCAATCCAAATCCAATCCAATCAATCCAAATCCAATCCAAATCCAATCCAAATCCAATCCAACCAATCCAAATCCAATCCAATCAATCCAATCCAATCCAATCTAATCCAAATCCAATCCAAATCCAATCCAAATCAATCCAAATCCAATCAAATCCAATCCAAATCCAATCCAAATCCAATCCAAATCCAATCCAAATCAATCAATCAATCAAATCCAATCCAAATCAATCCAAATCCAATCCAATCCAATCCAATCCAATCCAAATCCAATCCAAATCCAATCCAAATCCAATCCAAATCAATCCAAATCCAATCCAAATCCAATCCAAATCAATCCAAATCAATCCAAATCCAATCCAAATCCAATCCAAATCCAATCCAAATCCAATCCAAATCCAATCCAAATCCAATCCAAATCAATCCAAATCCAATCCAAATCAATCAAATCAATCAAATCAATCCAAATCCAATCCAAATCAATCCAAATCCAATCCTTAACTCTTTAACAAAAACCTACTTTAATGAGTATATTTAACAATTTGTAAATCATGTTGTATCCTTTATCCCTAAAATTTTTATATACCATGATATTGTACTCAATAACAAGGAAAAAAGCAAACGATTTATAACAAATAACTAACCACACTGGTGTAAACATTGATGAGCATGAGCATGATTGACCGCCCGATGCTGCTACTCCGTTATTGCCAGATTAACTGTTATTACACAAAGAGCCAACAGATGAAGCCTGGGACTAGCATACATCGTCAATGAGTGAAAACTGGTGATCTCAAGCTTAGCTAAAACCAATGCCGGCCTCGCTCGAATGCAGGTCAAAGGTACTGGTAAATATATGCTGACCTGATACTCGCTTTAAAGGAAGCCGAGAAATCGTCTACTTTTCCCCGAAAAATCACTGGAATGTCGATCAAATGGATGGGTTTGCAGAAGGGCTCGTTTTGGTTACCGGTGTGCTTAATTCAACTGCTGTCGGCAGCAAATAAGATGTTTAACATAGTTTGCCATAGTTGCCAAATTTAGGCACCAATTTACACCAACAGTAAGGATGCTGTTGAGGCCACTCATAAGAATGAATGGTTTATATCAATAGCTTACAAAAAATATGTTTAAATATCCAGTTTAAGATTGGGAAACTAGGAGAATTTAAAATTAACACTGCATTTGATCTCTTTTTAAAAATTAAAAATTAAACATTGAAAAACTTTCTTCAAATTTTCGCTAGTAAACGCGAGCAAATTCCTTTAAATTCCACTACAAGCTGTAGTGTAGCTTGTAGTGAAATTTAAAGGAATTTGCTCACGTTTACTAGCGAAAATTTGAAGAAAGTTTTTCAATGTTCAATTTTTAATTTTTAAAAAGAGATCAAATGCAGTGTTAATTTTAAATTCTCCTAGTTTTCCAATCACAATCGTTCTACTTATACGCTGAAAAAAGTTTTTTAAAATAGTGTTTTTTTTTTAAGTGAAAGGGATCCAAATGAAAGACAAATGTTAACAGTAAGGATTCTGTTGGGGTATCACAAGTGTGGGTGGTTTTTGCAATGGAATACAAGAATTCGTTGAAATATCGAGTTTAAGAACCGAATTACCCCAGCAGTAAGGATGTTAGGGCAACTCACAAGTTTGGGTGGTTTATTTAAGCAGATTATAAAAGTATGCTAAAACATAGAGTTTGAAGACCGATGTAAACCAACAGTAAGGATGCGGATGGGGCCACTCACAAGTGCGGGTGGTTTATTTCAATGAAATACATGAATACGTTGAAATGTCCAATATAAGGTCCTCAACGAACAAATCCCAACATTACCCAAACTTGTGGGGACATTGATGGTTGAAAAAGTGCATTCCAGCAATTGTGTAGCGCATAGTGGAGCGAAATTAAAAAAAATGGGACATGGGCGGCGAATCTATTAAGTGTGACCGATTCAAACGTTTCAAAATTGTTCAAGCACTTCATTTTGGTGTTAATTTTTTTTTTAAAAAGGGGTGTATACACTTAGATAAAAAGAATAACTTTTATCTTTCTGGTTAAAATCGATGACCATGTTTGAAAACATTGTAGTTCAAGTCATTTCATCAAACTTTGGAGAAGACAAAAACTTTCTATCTCCTAACTAGACGAAGTTGCGTGAAAAATGTAATACTCCCTAAAAAGAACGATGGTTCTGAAATAGTTTTAAAATGTGTGTGTGTGTGTGTGTGTGTGTGTGTGTGTGTGTGTGTGTGGCCCACCGTCCGGCAGTGATTTTATGGAAGAAAAATGTTTACAGTTAAACGAACTGTTGTCGACTCGACAAACATTTTTAGCCCGGGAATTGGTGATAGCTCTGTTAGGTTCCAGTGACCCATTTCAGAATGCCTGGTTACTCACGTCCATTCCGAGGCCACCTTCACTTACAACAAGTCCCGCATAAACACAGTACAAACATCAAATGGATATAGGTACTGTGCATACACTTTCATCATCAAATCTTATTGTTTTGATGATGGCACGTATTTAGCAGTATCGTTTAAATTCAGAAAGATCTCACCGGATTTTGTTGCTGTTCTTCTGTCTTCATTTGGACAGCTTCTCTGTGATGCTAAAGGATGCATTTATGTCAATACAGAAGTAGGTTCTAAAATGGTTTTAAAATTTGTTAGAAATATGCAATATGTTGGTAATTTAAAAAAGAAGCTGTGCAGTAGAATAATGAACTTTTACTACGTAATATTATTTATAAATTGACGTATCATTATTTAATAAATTGGCTTTTTTTTATCGTTTAAGTTTGACTAGAAAGTCGATGTATTTATTAGTAATGACGACACAATCATTATAAATAAAACATAATTTAAAAAGAAACTTAATAACTCTTTTGAAAATTTGTGAAGTGCCTTCATAGATTCCTGTATGATTTGTACATCTTCAAAGAGGGTATGAGTTGCTGAATAAAATATCGTTGAGTTAAGCTACTTACTGCGCATCCTTGAAGATTTCTTTATTATTACGTTACTTCTTTTAATAACGAGATAATGACTAGTTTTTTTGTACAGTAAAGTGTATTTTTGAACTAACTAAAACTTTGTAAGGCAATAAATATATTGGAAAATTCTTATTGTTAAAAAAACCTGAGTTCACACCCCTTATAACATTTTCGCCTCTTTTTCACATGACAATTTCGTCCAGTTAAGAAAAACAAAATTTTTGTTTTCCAAAAAACACACAGACAAACAGACATAACACATTGAACATTTTCTACAAAAAATCATCGTCACTAAAACAGTGCGCCATCTGTTGAACACACTGTGATGAGTGTTAAAACAGAAAAGATGGCGGTAGTGTGCTATCGTCAATCTTAAGAGAATCGACTATGCGTGGCACCTGTTACGATACTACCAACTAAGGAACATTGGAATTGACCGTTAAATGCGTGATCGATGAAGAAAGGGCAAGTGTTATGTCTGTTTGTCTGTGCTAAAAGTTTCATAAAATGAATTAACCTACAATATTTTTATGCATGATCATCGATTTTAGCCAGAAATAACACCAAATGAAGTACTCAAGAAATGTAGAATTATTTTACAAGACATCATTAGGCCACACTTAATAGTTTAGCAATACTCATGTCCCACTTTTTTTATGTCGTACTACTGTGTCACGCCATGAAAGTTTAACGCGTTATAATTTTGATACTATTTTTAACAATATATATTAAAAACTGACAAGATAACTGAATGTATATATAATGTACTTATAAAACTACAACTTCATGACTTAACTACATTTTTATATTTTTTAGTACCGTACAATGTACTATGGTACGATTGGCAAAATTTCTCGACAAAAATCGATAACTCGAATAAAGGGCGAACACGAAATTATTGCGACACCGAAAATGTCATGCCAATTTTCTTATAATGTTTAGAATCAAACCAAAATTTTAGGGTAGTTTTATACATATATTTACTTAAAAAATCAAAAGAAAAGTTAATCGATGGAGCCTTGAGTGTAGAACTGAACGCATTTTTGCTTGATTCCCTCCATCAAAGTCTTTACAGTGTCATCCGGTACCAGTTTCTCAGTTTTTTTTTTCCATTTTCTTAACATGTCCTTCTCGTCTTTGACTGTCTTCTTGCTCTTCCGAAGTTCCCGCTTCATCATTGCCCAGTACTGCTCCACCGGGCGCAGCTCCGGACAGTTTGGCGGATTCATGTCCTTTGGAACAAAATGGACAGAATTGGCCTCATACCACTCCAGGACACTTTTAGAATAGTGGCATGATGCCAAATCTGGCCAAAATAGGGGAGCTTCGTCGTGCTGCTGCAAGAACGGCAAAAGGCGCTTCTCGAGGCACTCAGATTTGCAGATCTCGCCATTTACTGTGCCTTTTGTCACGAAAGGCTCACTCCTCAGTCCGCAAGAGCAGATGGCCTGCCAAATGAGATATTTGGAGGCGAACTTCGACATTTTCTTCTTCTTAAATTTGTCGTCCACATAGAACTTGCTCTTGTCGGTGAAAAACTCCAACCCCGGAATTTGCTTAGAATCGGATTTTATATACGTTTCGTCGTCCATCACACAGCAGCCATATTTTGTCAGCATCTTCTCGTAGAGCTTCCGTGCCCAAGTTTTAGCCGTCGATTGTTGCCGCTCATCGCGTTTTGGGAAGTTCTGTACCTTGTATGTATGTAGTCCAGCTCTCTTCTTTGCATTCTGGACGTAGCTCTGCGACATGCCGATCTTTTTAGCCAAATCACGACTTGAGACGTTGGAATTTGCTTTAATCATCCGCTTCACCTTTCTCTCCGTCTTTTTGTTCTCCGGTCCCGGTTTTCTTCCAGCTCCTTTGCCGTGGTCCAACGTCAACCGCTCCTGGAACCGCTTAAACACTCTGGAGACGGTTGAATGGTGAATGTTGAACATTTTTCCCAACTGCCTGTGCGACAGGTCAGGAAATTCCAGGTGTTTGGAAAGAATTTGTTCTCTCGACTCGCGTTGGTTCACCTCCATTTTCGTTGAATCGAAAAACACGACTTCGAGTTTGACAGCATGTAAAAAATACACATCATTGAGAAAGTGTGCAAAGTTTGGTTGATTTTTACCCAATGGTAAAAAAGTTATGCCCTGTTGAATGTGTCGCAATAATTTCGTGTTCGGCCTTTATCTTGCTGACATGTGTTGCCAACTCGACGATGTTGCCGCAAGAATGGTAGCAAATGACTTTGGAGTAAGCAATCTGCATCGTTCCAGTTTGACAAAATGCTCCCCAAGCCATCAAACTACCACCATCAATGTTACGAGTCGAAAAGTAACGCTGCTCCTTTCTTAAGTCCCTCCAGTATGAAAAAATTCCATCTGGGCCATCCAGATTGATTTTTTTTCGAAAAAATTACCTAGTGGGACAAAGGAACTTAATTAATTTTATAATAGTGAATAATGAAGGTTACATACCTTACTCCAATCTCTACGCACATTAGCTCGTGCGAATTCGAGTTGGGCTTGTTTATGGCGAGGTAAGAGTAATGGAGCTTGCTTCAGTTTTTGCCGCAGAATATAAGGAGAGCTTTTCAATGTTTGATAGAGTGTAGAACATAAGACGTCAAGTGATAACTCAGCCTTATTTTTTTTCAAACTTTTGAGTGAGTTACATGCAGTTTGAAAAATTCTTCGTTGCTTTCTTTCCGGCAACTTTTTGTTTTTGATCCACCTGTCTTGTTATTCCCATATCGTTCTGGATTTCTCAGAAAATTGATTATGACGTGATGCGATCTTCCCAAACGTCCAGCAATTTCGTGAAATGCCAAAATTTTACCTTTTTCATCTTCCGTCCAATATTTTCCACGCGGCATTATTTTGGAGCATTCACAAACATGTCACAACACGATAGAATGTGAAAGAAAACTGAAGCGCAATTCATGCAAATAGTTTTGTATATTTTGATTCTATAGTTATGAAACAGCAAAAATTAGTGATTTTATTATTATCCGCTCACACAGTATATCAATGGACTCAGAAGTGTTGTGGAGTGAATCAACTTCCTCACACACTTTCTGCACGCGAATAAATGAAACGGTAGAATTCATTCTTCATTGAAACATATGGACTTTTTAAGTGAATCTATTGTTATGAAACGTAGTGTATACACTACAAAATGTCATGTAAATTTATGTTACCTGAGACTGACACATGCAAGCGTCCTTTAGCACATAAGAATGAGTAGAAAGAGAAGAGAAAATAAATTCAATCAAACACATTTTTCGTCTAATTCCGTATGTGTTACTTTCAGGAGAAATAGTTTTAAACGAAATCTTTCTTTACGTTCCCTGACTTTTTACAAACATTAATTACGTCTCATGTAAAATTCATAATTTCTAAGTGTGTACAGGTATACTTCGATAGTACGTACATCAACATTCGCACTTCAAAACGAAATTGCATAAAAACCACTGTTTGAATCTGAAAACTTGTTTGAACAAAAGAAAGAGCAATCTTTTATTAGATTTTCGATACAACCAGTAGTATTTATACAATTTCGATTTGAAGTCAGAAAGGTGATGTACGTACTATCGAGGTATACCTGTAGTACCATAGTGCAATGGGCCAAACTGTGTCAGATTTTGATGAAATTTTCTTCACAAAATCAAGGTTTCCAATTTTCGCGAGACCGACACATATAAGCGTTCTTTTGCGCATAAGAATGAGTTGAAAAAGACGAGAAAATTAATTCAATCAAACCCATCTTTCGTCGAATTGCGTATGCGCCAGTTTCAGGAGACATAATTTTACACTAAATCTTCCTCTACTTGTTACAAACACGAATTACGTCTCGTGTAAAATTCATAATTTCTAAGTGTGTTGGACATATGAGAATGTGTATATCTTGAGTTCTAACCCTTGTACAGACAACTCATTTGATAATAGATGTGCATTGAAAACTGATAAATAATGATCAATGCAAGTTGTTCAAGTAAATAATCCTAACCAGTAACAAGTATTGGTGTCGCTGGTCTTAGTGTATCATACATTATTCGAATTTGTATATTTCGATATGTATCCTATTTCATATGCTTCTGCGTGAATATTTCATTTCGAACTCACCTCTATGATCTGTATAATTACGATATCTATTCAATGAACAACTCTTTTTTAGAGGGCAGATATCTCAGACCAAGAGGCCTGATATATAATGAATATAATTCCAATATAGGCTTCCAACAGAAATGTATTGAAATGGAACGCACAATTAAGTTATAAGAGATCAATAAGTACTCAACGCGTTCGCCAGAATTTTTTTTTCAGTATCTCCAGTATTAATGTTAACACCTGTAATTAAGCTATAACTCACCGTCAAATACCGTGGCAAACAACCTGCGCACCGGGGAAACAAATAAATCCAACCCTCGAGAAACAACACGCACTCTGTCCTCAACACAACGGGCGTTAATTGTTCAAGTGAAGCGTGCCGTTGTTGTCGCCATCACCGTTGCCGTGGTTGGGGTCTGTCTTGCTCCGAAATCCCTCGACCTTTGATTGTGCGCGCTCAGCCGCCCTACAAAACCGACATTTGTTCTGCCGCAAGTCTGAACTCGAAGCCGACGTTCGGCCCCAAAAAGATTGATTTGACAGACAGCTCCGGCAGACAGCTGCGGGGTGTTTTTCTCGTATACAACAAATCACATACAGTTTTGTGCGTGGAGGGCTTTAGGGCTTGTGAGTAAAGCTATCCATCTGCTACATTCCGCCTGATGCTGAGTCATATGAAAACGTGTTTCTCGATTGCGAAGTTGCATTCGGTCGTAGCAGTCGATGAAAAAGTGAATCAAACTCACTTGTCATGCTCGCTTACTAATCTGATATCACGTGAGATAAAGTGATTTTCGGCGAGCCCTTCTAATCGGGCCCTAATGGAGTGGGTCCACTCGGTTGTTTGTTACGATTGCTGTTTCTGTCGAGTTTGGAGCATGCTAGTGATAGAACACGATTGGCGCAGGCAGTGCCCTGCAGTGGCGGTACTTTGCGACCTGGGTCTCGAACAATTGGTTTGATTAATTTGAAGGTCACCGTATGTTAACCCTTTTTGGGAATTTTACAAAATGGAAACTTGTTCATTTTTTTTTCTTTTTCTTCAATTGATTGGTGTGACGAACTACGGCCAAACTATTACATCTAGTGCTGAGTTTCGGGTTAGGTAATGCGTCTAAACACGACAATTAACGGGCTAGAGGTCGAGCTCAGTGCTTGACATCGATTTGTTAGGAAAGACCGCTTCTGACATAAGCATATTAGTAACGGTAAGTAGGTGAAGGGATTGTCCCTAATTTAATCACGCCTTGGCATGGCGGAACCTTGATAATGATATAAATGGACTATACTGTCAGTTGAAATCTGGTTGCTTTGATCTATTCGGTATGGCCTCAATTTCAACTTTTCGGCAAAGATTGGGTAAGAGTCTCGCTTTTGCGGGAGTGTGGGAGAAAACCATATTTGAAAAGGTCACTGCTGATTGATTGCTCAGGGAAATATGAGCATTCGTGAGGATTTTTAAATTTAATCCAATGCATGTTGGAAGCTGCATTTTGTATGTTTTGTTGTTCTTCGTGAAGAAAATATTACTAATAAGCGACGTTATGCAACATTTTACAAAATTATTTTAATAATAACTGCGATAACTGCCCTATCAATGGATTTCTAATTTTACAGACAAATACTTCCGTTTTGAAACGTTAAACTCCGTTTATGGTAAAATTGTCAACTTCCGTTCAGAATTGATATCCTGAAAAAAAAATCACAAAACTTTTTTGAACATTTATGCGAATCAACATGATCCTTCAGGAAGTTGAGGAGTAAATTGGTCGGTTGAATAATAAAAGAGTTGCTTGACCGACTCCCAAGCGAGCTATTAAAATACGGTGGTGAAGCACTGGGTAATTACCAAGATTTGGGAGGAGGAATGCTTACCAGAGGATTGGATGGATGGAATAGTGTGTCCCATCTATAAAAAGGGCAACAAGCTGGATTGCTGCAATTATCTGCAATCACGCTACTGAGCGCCACCTACAAGTTGCTCTCCCAAATTTTATGCCTATCGCCAATTGCAAAGGAGTTCGTGAGACAATACCAAGCGGGATTCAAAGGTGCCCGCGCTACTACCTACCAGATTTTTGCGATTCGACAAGTGCTGCAGAAATGTCGCGAATATAATGTGGCCACACATCACCTTTTCATCGATTTCAAATCAGCTTATGATAAAATCGATCGAGACCAGATATGGCAGAATATGCACGAATATGGATTTCCGGAAAAAGTGACGCGGTTGGTCAAAACAACAATGGATCGAGTGATGTGTGTCGTCCGAGCATCAGGGACACTCTCGAGTCCCTTTGAATCTCAGAGAGGGTTACGGCAAGGTGACGGATTGTCGTGTTTGTTGTTTAACATTGCATTGGAGGGCGTGAAGGTAACGGATGGTGGTCCCTCGTTCAATTCTACTTGTTTTGTGTCCTTTCTTCAGCGGCAAGGTATAAAGGTGTTGAAGAGTCCGCCTTACAATCCTTTCAGCGATGGCCGGGCTGAGAGGATGCTAAGCCTGGTGAAAGATATATTTCAAAAGTATTTAATCGAGCCAGAAGCTCGGGGATGGGCCACGGAAGATAAGATTAACTTCTCTTTGATCAACTGCCGAAATGCTTGTGTGACAACAAGAGAAAATAAAAAAAATTAGAGGATAATTTCGGAATGGCTTCTTCTCCTGTGCTAGAGTAGATCAGGAGGTGACCATGGCTGACTGGCGCTAACAAGGGTGTGTTTCCGGTAGTGCTCAGCAATTGAAGGTTTCCGACACGAGAAGCAAGATGCGAGGTGGCAAGAAGACCGGCCAAAAGAGTGATGGGAGGGTCCAACAAGGGAGTTGGTTCCGATGCTGATCCAATTGATAAGAGGAATTACTCGCCAAGGAGAAGGCCTTTTCAAAGCAGATGGAGGTGCGGAAGAAACTACGCTCTAAGCAGAAGGCGAGGAATGAATAGAAGCTGAAGCTAGAGCGGGAGATGCAGGAACTTGAGCTTCAGGTTCAGCACCAGATGGAGGTGCAGCGGTTAGAGCACGAGCAGAGAATACTGCAAGCTTAACTGGCCGCCGAACAGGAGTTGCTCAAAAAGCGTGAGGTAATCCGGATCCGGTACAAGAAAAGCGTTAGCCGAGTGAACGCTATAAAGGACCAAGATGGCGCGGTTAGTGGAACGGAAGAAAACCCCAAAGCGGAAAGCAGAGAAGTGGTTGGATGGTCACAGCAAGAGACCGCACACTACCAAAATCTCGTGTAAATTTCTGTCCCTGAGACCATAAGCGCATAAGAATGTGTTGAAAGAGATGAGAAAATAAATTCAACCGAACACATCTTTTGTCAAATTGCGTATGTGTCAGTTTCAGGAAACATAATTTCACACGAAATTTTTCTTTACGTCCCCCAACTATAACGTTTCCCGACTTTACGTTCCCCGGTTATTTACAAACATGGATTAGGTCTCGTGTAAAATTCATAATTTTTAAGTGTGCCGTCGAGAAGCCGTCGACCATTGGATTCCGCGGAGCGCATCCAAAAGGGCCAGACCCGGTGGTAGCTAGAGCAGGCGTAAGTACTGTGGGAGACAAACCGAAGCAAGCGAAGAAAGTGCCAGTGTTCGTCGAAAGCGATGACGAACGGGAAGAAGAAAGCGAGAGCAGTGAAGCGTCTGAGGATCATGTGAAGGTCAGACATGGTTGGCATAGCAGTGTGCATAACGGTCGAGTGTTGGACGGGCGGGGCATGAAGTGGGTCACATTTCAAAGCAGCAGTTAGCCGTTCGGAAAGCGGTGTCTCAGTATCTTCCAAATTTCAGTGGAGATCCAGAAGTTTGGCCGCTGTTCATCAGTAGGATCGAGCATACAACGGTGGCGTGTGGATTTTCAAATGTGGATGATCTGAAGCGGTTACAGGTTGTCAACAGGGATACGTACTAGAAGCAGTCAGAAGCCGTCTCGGTTTGTCGGATTCTATTACGGACGTGATTTGCGATCTTCGAAACCTGTTTGGTAGGCCCGAAAAGTTGTTCTAGACGCTTCTGACCAAAGTGAGGGATGCTCCTTCGCCGAGATAGGAGATAGGTTAGAGACTTTCATCAACTTCAGGATCACGGCTAAGCACTTGTGCGATCATCTTGAAGCTGCGAGACTGAGAGACTACTTCAGCAACCCGATGCTGGCACAGGAGTTGGTCGACAAGCTCTCTCCAAGCAACAAGCTGGATTGGGTTCGCTACAAGCGTGGGAAAGTGGACAGTCCGCCAAAAATGTTTACAAACTTCACCAACGAAATTGTTTCCTACGTATCTGAGGTGATTGAGCGACCGCGGGCTGGGAGAGAGAAAACCCAGATGAAAGATCTTCAAACTTTGCTGGACCTTCTGGAAAAGGTAACTGAGCAGAAAAGCACCACAGAGTTCAAGCCAAGGAAGACTAAATTGCTTCTGTTTCTTGCTACTGCCAAGAGTAGCGACCTTTGATTTTGAGGTGAGGAGATGGACCGAAATCTCTCCACTGGCTGACACCGCACGGAGGTAAATGCAAGCTCCGTATGCTCGAAGTGATGCGTCACTGAAACCATGTGCCTCGACAATGATGGGTTGATTAATAGGGATAACCCACCGTGGGATGGTGATATCGACAGTTGTAAACTCGATTCTAAGCTGCAGCCAACGTTGTTGAAATTCATCTTCGAACGGTTCGTCCCAGGTTTTCTTATTCTCCCACAGCTCCTGCATGAAGCACTTGGCAAGAACGATGACAGGGCCTACTAACCCAAGAGGATCGTAAATACGAGCGGAATCTGAGAGAGCGAGACGTTTGGTGATGACAGCATCGTTAGTCCACTGCGGTATGTGGAAACCGAGCATGTCAGTGGCTGGTGTCCACTTTAAGCCTAGGGTTTTGACGAAGCAGGTGGAATCCAGATCAAGAACGACTCTTCCATCACGGAGTTCGACGGGAATCTTTTCCAGTATTTCTGTAGAGTTCGACGACCGTTTTCGAGGGCTGAGTCCAGCTGACTTCAGTAGCTCCAGGAGCTGGGTACATACGATGTTTCCTTCGTCCACATTGTCGACTCCACTAATCATATCGTCCATGTAGAAATCATTGGCAAGAACTGCTGCACCTGCTGGATGGGAAAACTTTCCTTGGTTGGCCAATTCCTGGAGGCACTTAGTGGCAAGATAAGGCGCACATGACGTTCCGTACGTCACAGTCTTACGTTGGAAGATACGATTCGGATCAGTAGGACTATCTTGCCATAAAATCTGTTGAAGAGATCTATCGTTCTCAATGTCAGAAGTAATCGCGTATTTTGGGGTTCGGAAGCGCATTGTAATGCACAAAAGGTCTTCCTGCACAACTGGACCAACCATCAAGGTATCTTTCAACGAAACTCCGGTATCTGTGGCACACGACGCATCAAAAACGACCCGCAGTTTGGTGGTAAGACTGTTCGGACGGACGACGCAATGATGCGGCAAGAAGTAGGAGAGGGACAGACGTGGCGAATCGAGATGGCGAATTGAAACTTCCTCCATATGCCCAAGGTGAAGGTATTCTTCGATGAATGTTGAATAAGCGGCTTTGAGCGCAGGATTTGCTTCGAAACGACGATTCAGTGATTGTCGTCGATGCTTGGCTACATCGTAGGATTTTCTCAACCGGTTTAGCATCTCCGACTTCTTTGATAATGTTAAAATAAACAGACCTCGTATCTGATGGTAGTTGATGCGAAATGGGCTTCACATGCTGATTCTTCGACGGACATAGTGCTTGACGACTGGCATGATTCGATCTCCCAAAATCTGACTAACGAGTTTTCTAAAGAAAGCATATTACAGACGTGTGAAACAACTGTTGGGTTCGAAGATTGGTGCAAACCAACTCTCCCGGAGGCCACCCAACCTAGAGTGGTTTTCTGAAGAATCGGCTTCCCTGGTCCTAACTTAACGAAACCTTCGAGGATTAAATCGTAGTACACCTCCATTCCGATAATCATGTCCACTGAAGCTGGTTCGTGAAAGATAGGATCTGTCAAGACGATATCAGATCACCATTCCTAAGTAGAGACATCCACAGCGTTTGATGGAAGATCACGGGTTATTTCATTGAGAATGTAGAACTTCAAGTCCACGCTAAAATTCGTACAGTGGGAATGAATGCTCAGGCAAATAGAATGAGTTGCCACCGTTGTAGAACATCCATTTCCACCGATAGCATGATGATCTTTAACTCTCTGTGCTAGCAACCGTTGAACCGGACGTTCGGAGATGACATTCAGCTGTGAAGCAGGATCGAGAAGAGCTCTAGCCCACAGTACGTATCCGATGGCATCGACAACTTTTACTAAAGCTGTTTGAAGTAGAACCGTCGATGGAATCTGGCGGAGGTTGGCAATCAAATTTTAAATGATATTGATATGAGTCAATCAAATCTCAGTTGGCATCTTAGACCACGTAAGACTCAACCGTTCATCAAGTCATATTTAGTTGACGGATTACCTTTGCATATGTTTACAATCCAATATTCCTCCATTTTCTGATCAAAGTACGATTTATTCAACCATTTTCATCCGAATAAACTTACCCGCAAGTCAAAAATTAACCGCACGCCAAGCCACAACAAGGATTAATTTGTTATGCTAACGACTGCGATAAATGTAGCAATCAGTTGGTGCTAATGGCGTTTTAGTTCCCTGATGAAGCGTTTCTCAACCAACGGGGCACAGCCCAACTGGTGTGTAAAAGGGGTACGAGAAAAAAATTGCAAACGCTAATATTTTTTTTTTCAAAATGCACTTTAATTCCATTTATGTTTAAATGGTTTCGAAATCAAAAATTGAATTGAAAAAAATTTCTATTTTATTTCGCTGATTTTCGTTAGTTTCAAATTTGAAAATAGGACTTATCTACATCATCTTTTAAACACATTTTTATTTCTCTGCCACATAGTTCATAATGGCTGCAAGTAAAAGCAAAAAAAAATATCGGAAGGTGGAAAAAAGCAAAAATAAACCTAATACCTAACCTTAAGCGTTTTGAAAAATTCACCGGCATTTGGAGGCCAATGGATTTCAAACTATGATTTTATATAGTTAATTTTAAAATAAACCCACCTTTTCAAATAAGAAATTGAAGTCCCTTGACTAGTAAAAAATCTTCTTTAACGATTATGTGAGGAAAGTATATTTTTACCTAAGTTGTTTCAAATTTGAGAGAGAATTATTAAAATGAATTTCAGCTGTAAATATCATCGTGCGTTTGCCACTGGATGTGGTAAAGTTCAGTATTTTTTCAATATAATTCTTCCCATATTTTCTGTCATTTCACACCTGTAAATATTCAATATATGAATTGAAACTTGAATTGTGGTTTAATTGAAAAAGTGGTTCCAAAGCGAAAACATGCTGAGAACCTCTGCTCTGGTGAATATTAAAAGAAAAAAACGCGTGCTTGAAAGAACGGAACTTGCACGTTTGGTCTAGGTTTTTTTTTTCAGAAGCGGACGCTAGAGCTGCCTCAAGGAAGTTGTGATTTATTTGTCCACTGTATCCAATAGAAGTTGCAGTTGCACCAAGACATGCTGCTGCATGCTCTGCACGGTGCCCTCCATGTTTTGGTTACACTTTGTGCTGACACAAGGTTGAGGAAGCATGTAATTAAAAGCGATTATTTTTTTTATAACTAGCAGTCAGTAATTTTGTGTACTTGTTTAGATCAGGTTCCCGAGGTAAGAATCAGGTAAGCGGGTTGAAAAGCTCCAGCAAACGCATAAAACACCAGTGTCCACACTGTGGCGGAATGGATTATATGCTGACCAAAGCCGTTGGGGTGGATACAAATGGGGGGGAAAGGTTTTGGTTTATGCATCATTGAAGATAACCACGATAGAATACCTATGGAACCAACCTTTAAATCTTACTGTTTTTCGAAACAACTGCTCATAGATGGAGAGGATCTGTGTGGAATTGCGCAATTTTTCAAACAAAATCTGAATTGGGATTCAATTGAAATAAAGAAAGAACAGCTAAAATATGTCCTCGAAAGTCTGTTGGAAAAAGACATTGCTACGAAATGGTTTCTAACGTTGATATTGAAAGAAATGCACAAGAGAGCTATTGTAATAAAAATCAGTTATGCTAACTTGGGGCTTGGGTCTTATTACTTTCAAAATTAGCATTCATAATTCTCGTGATGAACAGTAAAGATGTAACTTCTATTTAAAAGATTATGCTATAAATTACGTACAGTTAAATAAGGATGAAAAGCATTACATAACCAAACCTTACCTGGAATTGTAGTCTCACTCGACAAGACAATCGAAGAAATCAAGATCGGTAGGCGCTCACCAAAATTAATCTCCCACCAGGACCATTTAAACATTAAGAATGCGATAATCATGCCGAAAGTCAACCATCAGTGAAGGTAAAGCCAGTTAATTAGCCTAATTATACTCAATGAATAGCAACCTGGTGCCTTTGAACTTTTCCCCAAACGGGAAACACACCGTGCAGCTGCTATTCGGTTGCTACGAGATACCGACTTGTGATTGTGACAATTGGCGTCGCGTGGTGGCATTCGTGATCTCAGTTTTCAAATCATATCAAATACGCCTCTATTCATGCCTTCAACAATGCCCGTCTTCTGGTAAGCTTTTCCAATCTAATTTGAACGTCAAATATTGTAGGTAATGGAAGTTGATTCCCATTTATCACGCTTGTTAGCTTGTTAAAACGACGCTTCTGTTTTCCATCGCTGCCGCTAACGAGAATTTATATCACGCTGGCAGGGAAAATTATCGCAAAGCTGTCATCAATCATTTCCAAGATGTTTTAATATACTTTTTAATGCATCTTTTTATCAACCAAACTTGAAAATAGAAGCGATACGGGAAAGACTCAAGATGGTTACCACCTAATTGTGACATTGAAGAGCGTATCGTCTTCCCTCGGGAAAAATATATCCAATGCTAGCTGACACTCTTATTGTCTGTACATTCTAGAGATAGGCTGCCGACAAAGTACCGAAAAATAAAAGCTGCAGCTAAAATAGCTTACCTTACTTCAGGTCGCGTTGGGATTGTCGAGAAACGTAATATCGCTGCCTGTCGGGAACAACGACAAAGAGGATGCGCTGCAACAGTGTTAGCATCTGATACCCCGGGTAAGGGTTAAAAGTGTCGAGACTTTCGTTCTCTAGTTCCACTTGCGAGAGTAATTTGCATTTTTTTTGCCTGGTTAGAGGGTTGAAACCAAGTTGCAGCAACTTTGAATTTAGTTGAGTCTTGTGGGTTCTAACGGGGACGTGGCTTGTTCCTTGCAGTGCCTTCTCAGTAAATTGTTTCGTGACATTTTGAATACAATTCAAATGTTGTAGACAGATGCAGGGTGGGTAAAAGTTGCAACAATGTGGTTACAGTAATGAGCAGCGGAGTTGTCTAATGCAGTGTTTCGAAAACTTTGGAGCGTGACCAATTAGTCTGGATGCGGAAAATGTGGGTGGCAGAATTATTTAGAGTTTGACCCATGTCTGTAGTAAACATGTTTTGGGAATATCTACAGCTAATTGGGGAGAATTGCTTCTGCTATGAGACTTCTTTTTCTATTCATTTTGTTTGTTTGGAAGGCTCAATCGCCAATAGCGTTGGCTTTACAGAGCTGATGTTTCATTGTTTTATAACATAATATTGTCATAAATTACCAAACAGAAATTCAACGATCAGTTCCTTTCCTAGAGAGTATGGGTTATTATGCTTATCACTTAAAATGTTCTCAATACTACTCAATATTCACCTCAATACTCGCTTGTGCAACGTCTTTGCAAAATCGAATTGAGGAACTGATTCTTAAAAACACCATGTTGAAGGATAAAAACTACAAGGTGCACAGCCAAAATTGGAAACTACAGTGTAAATTAGTTCGCCACTAATTGGTTATCCATCACCAGGGTATGCAACTCAGGGCATCAACAGTTGCAAAACACAGCGAAGTTAGTCAAGAAGTTGTCGAAATGGAGGTGGTCAAATCACTGCTACAGGACGAACTTAGAACCAATACCGGTAAAAATGAATACATCTGTATTCAAATGAGCTGAAAGTGAAGGCACCCTTAACGGACAGGTCAACTGTCTTCGTGAATTTGAATTTTGAAATGACAGCATTCTCTTGACCAGAGTAACCTCTGAGTTTCGAAATCATTATTTGATTTTGTTCATTTGTCGATCGATATTATTAATCGCCTGTGCTGATGTCAATAAATATTCAATTTCATCTATGTGGGGATGATTTTGAGAATCAAACGAATACTTCTTTCTTCCGATGTAGCATATGGTGTGTAATTTTTTAGGCTCAGATCGGTAGATTGCAATCACTACAAGTTGTAATTATGATTTTAGAGGGCAATAAGACTCTACGGTTGACACTTAGCATAATAATCATTTTGGTTGAAATGAAAATGGCTCTTGGATGTTTAATAATCACTTGCGATTTTAACAATGCTGGGCTTTAAACTTAAATTATAATTATGTATGTATGTATGTAGGGAGCCACCATCGTAGCGTGGGTCTTGCCCTGCATGCGGTTCTACTTAAAAGAAAGATCATGCTTTGTTACCATTCTAGATTCAACATACTGCTGTATGAAGGGCCAAAGTGGGTTGGGCAGGCCCATAAGCAGAAACACTTACGCGAAACCTGCGGGAATAAGAGAATCTTCTTCCAGCAGTATGATCCAATACAACGAATAACAAAAAACGCAATTCAGTTAAGCTTTCCACTAGATGGTTTGTTTGAGAAAGGTGCGTCAAATTCATTACAACTGTTGGAGTGGAATGTACCAATCATAAATGATAGACACATCCCCTCCTTGACTCCGGTTGGCTATCCACTCCATTGTCCAATTGCAACTTCAATGATGCCCTGATGCACCCTCCCATCCCAGTATTTAAATGTTTAAAATCAATGAAATATAATACGGTTCATTAAATATATCAAATATGGAACATGTAAAGTGAATAAGTACATAGGTATATATAAAGTGTATGTAGTTTGATACGACAAAAGTGGTAGCCTGTTCTGGATAATGATTTTAAAATCGTGTACCTTACATTTCAAAATTTCCTTTCTGCTGGTTCTAGGGAGCAATAACATGTAACAGTTGCAGTTAGAAGCTTCTAACATAATACAATCAGAAGCACTCTGTGTTAATAGTTAATCCCCTGTTGAGGCTGTGAAGAATAATTATAAACCATCAAGTAAACTTTATCGAATTTTTTGTAATAAATACGAATGTTTGCCGCAGATTCAGTCGAAGTCTCAAGTACAGCCACACGATAGAACGTACATCAACTTTCTCGCTTCGAATCCCATTTGCACAAAACTAGTCGTTGTATCTGAGATCCAATATAAGCAAATGAAGGAAAAATCTTCTGCTATTTCTTTTGATTGCACTAAATTTCCGATACAAGCAGTAGTTTTTATGAAATTTAGATTTGTTGATGTACGTACAATCGAAGTATAGCTGTATTAGAGGCACTAAATACATTTAAATAAGAGGAAACATTTAGAAGTTATTAAAAGATAATTGGACATACAAAATTATATAAATTATCTGTAAAGTAAAATAACTACAACAAAATTATTACAACAGTAATGATTATGTAATGCACTGCAGGAGTCAGGGTAGCTCATATTTGGTAGAAAGTCTATTTGTGTAGCAAAAAATTAAAAATTCATTCAGTAATAAGTGCAAAAGTGTGACGCAGATTACGTTGCAGTTTTTTGTAGTCAAGGCACCTGACACTTCCAAATCCTAAGAGGAAGAAAAAAAATAGGAAAGATCGTTGAACATACAAACACAATAATTAATAGTCTATATAATCTTTAATTTAATAAATACAATTGAAAATTATATTACAAAACATGGGAATTCCATGGACGATCTGAAAGTGAATGACATATAAGCAAAAGTTTATCTAAATTTTTGATGTCCTGTTCCGTTTCCTTGCATCGCCACCATTTGTATTCTCATGTGTTCTATAGTGATTTCAATGGATGAGATGAATTTAAATGCAAAAATATATTATCAACCCATTATGGGAATACAAAAAAAAAAATCTAGTTAAATAATGATATGAGCATGATAGTTCACAATGATAGACTATAAATCGGTAACTAAGCTGATCTCCATCTCATCGAAAGACTTCAGCTAGATATTGAAATGAATTAGTTAAACCTGAACAATCAGCAACAACATGCTTTCCATACAGCGTATGTTAGATGATCTTAAACTTATAAATACGCTCATCTGCGAAGCTTGAGATACACCCAAAAAAGAATGGGTTAAAACACCATGCTACATCACAACCGACTTATACCACTTATCTTCGTCTGTCGGTTTTGTCCCGCAACATCGTGAGTCAGGTGTGATCGACCCTATTATGCAATCACTCGCGCCACCGAACAATAGCCAATCGAAACAATAGCTAATTGCTATACTCGATATCACAACAGTGCGCAACAATGTATCAACACAATCGTTCACAGCCGTTTTTCAAAGCAAACTCATTTAAACTCAAATTATAATGATTACTAAAACATAGAGAAGTCATTGAAGCATATTGAGTTGATTTGTCCGTCGCCCTTGATTTTTACATCGAGATACTCAATACAAATACAGTTCATCCACACTGACTAGACGCGCTTTTCATTGCGTATGATTGTAAGTGATAAAAACACTGCTTAGAATAATCGGAGCGGAGGAAAAAAATATTCAAATTTGTTCTGCAACAAAAACTTTAGACCGTGCAATATCGTAGTTGCTACTCTTTTACCAATCAGAAATAGTGTAATTGCACAGAGAACCACATAGATGGAGCTTGGGAGTAGCTTTTACATCTTCAATGTACAAGTTCACTATTTCTATTTATAGATCAGTACACGCGCCGGCCACGTCCTCACGGTCTTTTGGGGAGAGGGGAAGAAGGATGATTAGTTTGACAATCGTTGTTATTAGAGACCGTGAACACCACTGCATCTCTACAGTTGCCAAGGGAAGGATAGTTGTGTTAGTGAGGCAGGTTTTTATGTTTAGATCATGGATGTACTGTGCCCTAGTAGCACACATGTTGCCATTCGGTTGAAATAACATAGATATGACGTGCTAAGTTATATTTAAGTTATTACGACTAATTATGATCGTAGTGTGCTACTTGGGTGGTAAGTGAAGTGATCAAGGAAAGAGAGCGCAGTAGACTGCTTTTTATTTTAAATCTAGTGGTGATAGAAAGAGGCAAAAGACAAATGGCAAGGAAGGGGGCGGGCCTGGGATTGAATTCCCGACCATCTGCTCAGTAAGCAGAACGGGTAACCACTGAGCTACCCAGCCGCGTCTTGTTCTGCAACAAAAATTTTATTGCAAAAAGTACTTTGTGAGAGAAAATCGCAGCCTAATGAGAGGAATATTTAATACTTTTGCTCAAGCCGTAGTTTTCTTAGCACGAAAAACAAAAAATTTTTTTGCAGCAAAAGGCAATGGATAATGCTATTATAGAGCTTAATAATACTTAATCGTAGTCGTAGTACTTTTTCAATTAGACGCATCTGATTTTGTGAATAAAACTCCTCAATTTGGTACATGCATAACATTTTGGGAACATTATTATGGTATTAAACTCAGTTATTTTACCTCTTATGCAGCGCTCTCAAATACCAAAGGCTACCCGTGCATACTGAAAATTTATTTTCGTAAAGTAGCTTTCACGCGTTTCGTAAACATGGATTTTGTACATAGAACAAATGTCTTGTATGTTGTACGCAACATTCATAATGCTTTTTATCTGGTGAAATGCTATCATTACACCTTTTTGTAAAATGCACGAATTGAACTTCGTGATGACCAGCCAATCGCTGCTTCTCTTTTATACCGCACTCATGCACGATGGTGTTTCTGATGGAATGGGTGGAAATAATTTATCTATCCCAAAATAAAAATTAAAGCTCTGTCGTGAGCAATAACTTCATGCTCATTAATCAATATTGTTCTCACGAGTCAGCGTGGCCTAGTGAGATCAACCACGGATTTAGAATCAGCACATTCCAAATATTCAGGTTCGAACCCCATGTCTGGAACAAATAAAAAAACGCTGGACAACTTCACGTGATTGCGCTTTTTTTTTTGTCAATTATATTTTGAGTTGATAAAGTAGATCTGTCAGTCCTTCAGGCAACCACCAGAGAGACGTTTCTTTTTAATTTGTGACAAAATATTCGTAGCTCTTTGCATTGTTTCCGTACAATGTACGAATGTTCCTTCTGTGTCAACAAAAGCTTCGTGATTTTGACAGTTGCGTGTGCAATTAATTACGAATGTATCTTCATAAAAAGAACAAATCAGTTTCGTTGCTGAAAACAACGAATGGATTAGTGAGTATTACTTTCGATTTTGTTATATAAACTAAAATTAACTTTCAGTGCAGGAACGAATAACTTGATACCTGGCCCTGGTATTAAAATACCTGAGGATAATGCCATAAAATTAATCCCACAATGTTATGCAAATACCAAATCGAGGTAAGACAATACCAAAATAGTACCTCTCAGGTATTTCCAGGTATCCGAAATAACAAGTTTTGTTATTCGAGAGATATTTTGCTAGCAATTTTTAAGTATTTTACCTCTTAATCTGAGCTCTTTGATAGGTACCATGACCGGTTATCAAGATCAAAATTAGGTATTCATGTGTGTCTCCTTTTCGGGTAGTTATAAAGATATTCGTTCCTCTTCGGGTAGTGACCTCTAAAGACGTCGTTTTCTTTAGGAGATTTAACAAAAAGAGATACCTTCGAAGAACGCAAAGCAATTGGACGCTTGTGGGGAGAGATTGTTGGGTGAAATCCAGTTTAAAGTCTGGAAGATGGTTCATTGTTCAATTTTTTTAGAGTCACTGGGCTAAATAGTGCGACGATATGATTGTGCTTGAACCGTTGCTTTGAAACATGTGCTGCTTTCAGGGGGATTTGTGCATTTGTTGCGTCATTTTTGTCGTATAAGTGGGATTGAAGCGATCCAAAGTTTTGGGGAGTTTGGGACGTAAGTTATTTAGTCCTTTGATGGGTTTAGGGTGTTTGGTGAAATGGTTTATTTTAAAGTACATTTTGTACCCCAATTTTGTGACAAAAAAAAGATTAACACTTGGTTAGTGACCTCAACAGCTGTTACAAAAGATTCTTGTCAGCTCTTAATAAGGAGTGTATCGAATATAAGCTATCCACATACATTTGCGTTGTACGCATGTATTTGTGATGGTTTTTTATGCTCTGAACACTGCATGCTGTGCGTTTGACTGTCAGCTTTCTTTTGTTTACTTGTTTGTGCGGTTCAAATTCTGCGTTTCAAAATGTCGCGTATTGAAAAGGAAGTGAAAATTAAGGTTCTGGACACATGGCTAAGTGAGAAGGGTATTACTATGCGAAAATTGGCGAAGCGGTTTGGAATTCATCATACGAGTGTTAAAACCATCATTAATAAGTTTAGGAAACACTATTCTTTGGATGAGCTACCAGGAAGAGGTAGAAAACCAGGTTCTTCCAACCCGAAACTGGAGCAGAAAGTGGTATCTCTAATCATGAAGAACAAATCAATGTCAATACGTGATTTGGCCAAAAAAGCAGAAACGAGTGTCGGAATGATACAGCGTATCAAGAGGCGAAACCACCTGAAGACCTACAAGAGGCAGAAAATATCGAAACAAAGTGCATAAAAGAAGAAGCGAGCAGCAACAATGGTCCGGAAATTGTATTCGCGTCTTTTGCAGCGTCCGGATGCATGCGTTTTGATGGACGATAAGTTCTATGTAAAGGAGGACTCAAAAACCCTTCCAGGTCCACAATACTTTACTGCCGTCGTTGGGGAGGATGTGAGCGATGCGGACAGGTTGATTCAAGTGGAGAAATTCGGTCTAAAGGTACTGGTATGGCAAGCAATATGTTCCTGTGGTTTGAAGTCAACCATTTTTTACACTACCGGAACTATAAATGCGGAAATCTATCGATCTGAGTGTCTCCAGAAGAGATTGTTGCCTTTATATAAGAAGCATAGTACACCTCCACTGTTTTGGCGGGATTTAGCGTCGGCTCACTATGCCAAAATCACTCTCAATTGGCTTGCGGAAAAGGGTATAGATTTCGTTGAGAAAAATATCAATCCTCCAAATTGCCCTCAGCTCGAACGTTACTGGGCAATCGTGAAGAGGGTCTTCAAGAAGACTGGTAAAGCAGCTGGGAACATGCAGGAATTCAAAAAAATTTGGGCTCAAGCGTCCAAAAAATGCGATGCAACACTTGTCCGGAACTTGATGAGGAGCATTCGATCCAGAGCTCGAAAATTCGTGAAGGAATAACTTAAATTTAATCCGGTCTTCATTATGTTCAAGCTTAACCTCGTACAATAAAGGATCAATTTTTTGTATGAATAAAATATCTGTTTTCAACATAATTTGAAAGAAAGTTTGTGGATAGCTTATTTTCGATACACTCCTTATACACATTCACATCTATGAGAGTCCACGGAAGTATCCTAACCGTTGATTAATTTCGGCCTATAGCTCGCAAACATCATGAAAAATAATTTTATCTTTCAAAAAAACCATCACACTTCGGGAGTGGTTTCCAATATATTTCTCCCTGCTGATTTAAATGGGCCCAAATCAGGGTCGGAAGTGTGTCATTAATCTTAACAAATAATATCGTTCATCACATTTTGTAAGTGAGGCTCCAGCAACGCCCTTACTTTTGACAAGAATATAAAAAAATGTCTTCGTAATAAAAAAAACCGCCCTAACACTCTATGAGTGACCACAACTGCACCCCTACTGTTGGAATGAATCCGCTTTCAAGTGTTATCTAAACATGGTCTTCCTAATAAAACCATATTTTTTTGTGGGTGGTGACAAAGGCATCCTTACCGTTAGTTTAAAATGGTTCTAATATTTAAACATATATTTGCGCATCTTCTCAAAACGAACTAAATGCAAAGTTATCTGAAAACAAACATAAGTTCACAGAAACAACACCAAAACCGAGCTTCATTAGTTTCATTAGATAGGGCGAAGAGCTCGCCCTTTACTCATAAAATTTCAACAATATGAAGTTAGCAGTCCCACTCTTCCTATCCAAATCGTTTTGAGACAGTGCCACAGGAGCTGACGAAACATACATCGAGGCTTCCACTGTTCTCGTTAACGATATGATTAATCTGACAGAGCGTGGCAGTGCTGTACTGCCGTTCTACGCATAACTGTCCCATGTTGCAAAATTTGTAGTTGAGAAAAAAGCGTTTTATGTTTTGCATCACTATTGTGTACTGCTGGTAATATTCGTGGCAAAATCCACAAATATATGATTGGCATTTGAAGATGTCGCTGAGTTTCGATGGAATCTGTGGTATTGCAAACAATAAGATTATTTTTGTATGTAAAATACGAGGTAAAATATTCAATGGGACTGACATGCGTAGAATCTTGCCTTGCAGCATAAAATTCTAGGCATATAAGTCGCACTGCTTGATGTATTTTTTGGTCGTTGGCGATAGAATTTACGTTTTCAAATAGACATACCATGTGCATTATTGTTTATACTCCTATCATGATACTGATTATTTTTTAACATCTTATCATCGTTAGAAACACAGTTCTATCAAATGCAAATGGTGGCTTATATAGACAATTTAATGTCAATTTCTTCATATCAAAGTCATTGTTTCAGTTTGCATATAAGCCCCTTATCAATGCGAATGGTTCCTACAAAGAATGTTGTAAGCTTAAATAATTTTTTTTTCTAAGATCTCTTTAGAAAAGTCGTAGTGAGACTTTTATGCCTAGAATTTCAACATAGGACAATCTAACTTGAAGTTTTTTTGATACAAACTCAGAACAAAGTATATAATTTTTTGTTTGTATCCGATAGTATAGTTAAAAAATTAAGCATTTATTGAAAAAGCTACAATTTGACCAAAAACAACATGGGACAGTTATACGTAGAACGGCAGTGTAGTTGTCGAGAATACTAATAGTGAACTGGTTGAATGTCGAATGACCAGCATCAGGATGTAGGAGTCCATTACAGTATGTCTCATAAAAAAATGCGAACGTTTTCAATACGTATTTTGGGTAGCGTTAAACATTATTTTTACTGTTTGAATGCGTGTGTGAAATCATATGACTTTATACTCTGAGACAATGTAAACAAAACAGTGGTTCGCGAGTAACAAAATTGAGAAAAATGTACGCAAAAGAGGTTGTGACTTGTTTGCTGCTCGTCCAAAAGCCCGTAAAACCAGTTGCAACGATTGTGGGATGCCACCTGGCTACCGTTTACCGTTTACGTCCACTGTTCATCACTCCTTGTTCTATGACCACGTCCACGCGTAACTGCCGGGAACTGTCGGCACTGTCTTCACGGTCTTCAGTCTAGCAAACATGTACTAGGTCCACTCTGGAGCCGCAGAGATGACAAAGTGAGGCGAACATCTCTATCTACATCGATCTGTAACTCTCGCTACGGAGAAGCGATATATCAAATAACTACCATGCAACGGTTGTGTCAAGATGACTTGAAGCCATGATCGTCACCTAAGGTAATTAATTAGTTATCACGGAATCTACCGTGCGTGAAGCGATCGATACGTTTGCGTCAGCATTTGCAGCTCAATAGTTCATTACTTCGTTCGTATTTCCAATCGGCTAAAATGTTTACCTGCGATCCCAGTAATTCAGAAAGCACCAAAAATGAAAAGTGCCACTAAATATTACGTTCGTGCCAACAAATGTGTGATCAGCACAAAAATTAGGAATGAGCACAATGATGATAGAAGATCTCGATAATTGTCAGACCCGTAACTGTCAACAGCAACAGCTATTAGTATATGTGCAATTAAATATAGTAGTATTTCCGCCAAATCATAATTTGAGCACTAAATCATTCGCATATGTCTTAATTTGTTGATTTTCCATAAAAACAGTAAAATGAGCAATGGATAAATAAATATCCATTGCTCATTTTACTGTTTTTATGGGAAAATCTAACAAAATTAAAAGACATATGCGAATAGTTTAGTGCTCAAATTACATAATTTGGCGGAAATACTGCCATATTTAATTGCACATATACTAATAGCTGTTGCTTTATTTGACAGATTTACTGGTCACAATTAGATTATCCGAAGATCTTTTCATCTTTTATTGCTCATTCCTAATTTTTTAATGCTGATCACACATTATTTGTTGGTACAGGCCTTAATAATTTAATGGCACTTTTTTCATTTTTTATTGCTCAAATCTCTCTTTTAATTGATGATTAATTATGCTGCCTTTCCAATCTACCGTACACTGACGGAACTTTCAACACTCTCTCTTCATATCTTTCATTCTAGCAAACATTACTGTCCACTCTTGGTGCCTCATGGCGATAAGCGAACATCTCCTTCTACATCATAATCGTTACTCCACGCACGGAGAATAGAGAACATAACAATTAGAGTATGAAAATTATCCCTACTGTTCTGTAAATGTGGCTGCAGGGGTTTTTGGCGCTGGAGAAGATTATCATGATGGATCAAGACACCTCCCCGCGTTTGAAAGGGGGGCTACCATACAAATAAAACACAAATTTTTGCATAATTCGAGAACTAATAAAGCAAATGGAACCAGATTTGGCTTCTGGGGGTTTTTGAAGAGAAAGTTTTATTCTGGTGGTTTGAGACCTCGCCCTTATCCGGAAGGGGTGGATTCCATACAAATGATGCAGAAATTTCTGCAGGACTCAAGAACTAATCGAAAACATTGAACTAAATTTGGCATTTGGAGAAAGGGGTGGATTCCACACTAATTTTAGCATAACTCGAGAACTAAGCAAGCAAATGGAATCAAATTTTGTATTTGGGGGTTTTTGGAGGCAAGAAATGTTTCTATGGTGGTCCTCTCCTCTTGAGAAAGGGTGAGCTCTCATACAAATGAGACACAAATGTCAACCAAACATGAGAATTATTCTGACTGTTATGAAAATTTATATGTTTTTAGGCAGGATCAGGTGGTTTGAGACCCTTTCCCTCTGGAGGGGGGTTGGGGGCTCTCAAACAAATGAAACAGAAATTTGAACCAAAGATAAGAATTATCCATGCAACTAAAACACAAAATGTGTATTTCTCGGGTAAGCAGCATGTTCTGCTGAAGTTTAACCCCTTATGAGTCAAGAATGGAGAATGCTTCAATTACTCTTAGTGCCAAATTATTCACAACAAGTTAATCTAAGGTTATGCAATAGAATATTACGCTCAAACTGACAGGATACAGCTTCGTTTGAAGATAAATGTTTAGTCTATGAAATGCTTTTACACAGCAAGAAAAACCATGGTAGAAATAACCGATCCAAGGGCTACATTGAAAACACAATCCTTCGTTTATTTTTGCATAAATTACACACATTAGCAAGCGAAAATATTTTTACCAAATATGTTCAGAAAAAAACCCACAAACGTGCCAGTTCTATTAAATATTCATTCAATTGATTGCATGCATTACAAGGCTCGCACCGGGTTCCAGCTAGTACAAAATTAAA
>JASCZW010011338.1:0-32443 GCA_034211315.2 Aedes japonicus | reverse complement strand
TTTTTTCATTTCATTTCATTAATATTATTTTTTCAGCCATTATTAATAATTACCATTTTCATTATTTTTTTTTTAATAATAATATTGTGTATTTTTTTCTTGAAAATTTTGGGTAGAAGTAGATTAGAGTATATTTATTTTGTTGTATTTTTATCGTACTTAGTCAGTTTTTCGAAAATTGGAAAAAAAATGTGTCACCTGAAAAGCAACGTCGCGAAGCGATTTTGCGCAAGCACCTGGTAAATCCTCAACTCTCTCATCGGTGTCGTGAAATCGTTTAAGCGAAATCCCAATGCTTCGGTGAGGATGTGGCCAAACAGTTGAATCTGTCCAAGTCAATCGTTCAGAGAACCAAGGACCGGGAGGAGCTGCATTAGTAGAAAGTGCAGAAGGCTCCAAATCGTGACGAACGGCAAGATACTGACGAAGCCTCATCATGGATGATGAGACTTACGTCAAGGCGGACTTTCAGGGTTTGATGTTCCGGAGGAAGTAAGGAAGCAGAAACTTTCAAAGTTGACATACTTTAATTGTTACGTTTGTATTCTCCGTCTCCGTACGTTTTTCTAAATTTGCCAAAAAATACATAATTTGGTAAGCGATCTTCTCATGTGGCAAATGTCCGGAAAATGCAACAGAGGTTGAGCGTATAGTTTTCGAAAAAGTTCATAAAGTGGGGAAAGAGATAGAGAGCGAGAGAGGAGAATGAAAGTTAGAGAGAGAGAGAGAGAGAGAGAGAGAGAGAGATTTTCATATAACATAAAACGACTCTCTCAAAACCCATGCGCTGAATTGGCTGGCTTGTCGTGCCGCAAGGGATCAGTAGGGATTCTTGGTCGAGACCCGAAGCTAAGAGGGCAGTTCCATTGTGGAAATATCACATCAAGTAGTTTTTCCACCTACTACAGAGAATCATATGTGCCTGGAGGTCATACTGGGAATTTTATTATTCTCATTATGTTCGCAGTTGCAGCGCGCAAAATAAATCTTCTCCTTTTATGATTTGGTAGTATCTAGTGCCTTGAAAACAAGAAGCTGCACTGTAATCTGTGGTAGGCTTTTGCACTTTTTATTCAATCATTATATTTGTTATTATTATTTTTATGACTTAGACTTTACCTATTGTTTTTTATGTCCATTTGTCTTTAATTCCCTTTCAATTAAATCTTTCCTGTTTTCCTAACTTAGAAGCAATTACTCAATCAGCATCAAGCTGCAAATAGTCACCATGTTTTGAAAAATTTCAATAGATTAAACAAACTTTTTCAGGAAACCTCATAGGGAAGGTCCATTAATTATGTCCGCAGGAAGAGGGAGGAGGGGAGGGGGGGAGGAAAAAAGTCACTTTTTGCGAGGCGTAATTAATGGACGTTACCATATCAAGATTTTGGTGCATTGCTACTATCGCTGAAAACGAATAAAAACGTGTTTAAAAGGGGATATACAGTTAGAACGAGAGATAAAAACTCATAAAAAATTAATGGGAAGTTTTTACTCAACTCAACCGAATTTATTTTACAATTATAAGTGTATTCATGTAGTATGGAAAATATTTTTAAATTTTTTTTTTCAACAACATGTCGTTAGAGTGCGTTGAAAAAGTTGTTGTATTTTGCTTGTGCCGGCTCTCCTGGTCACAGTTTTGCTCTGAAACCTGCTAATCAAAAAAAAAACATTAATTACATTAACAGTTGGTCGAACTTTGGCGTAACTATTTTGAAAAAATCCATATTTTTTCCGCCATTTTATCACTTTTTTCCATATTTAATAATAAAATAAAACAATAATTTTTAATTCATATAGAAGGTAGTACTACAAAAAAGAAATCCTCTAAGCTTCAGCTTAATCGAATAATTAGTTTTCGAGTTATCACCGGCATAAACTCCGAAAATGCTGTTTTGAGAAAAACGCGTTAAAAGTATTAAGCGTCTCTTTATACCTGCTGCGCGCGAAAAAGGCAAAAAGGCGCGAGAAACACTTTGAGTTCGAATTTCAGAAAAAATGGTTTCAGGAGCAAATTTTACGGGAAATTACTTTCTTCTTATGCAAAAAAAAAAATTTTTTTGGTCATTCTAACTCTACATTTTAACACTTTACAACATCTTTTGCATTTCAGGATCAGCCGAATGAATGCTTGTAGTATTTTTCATTTACGTAAATATACACACTATTATATAAATATTTCATGGGAATGAGAGGGACCATCAGGGCACCCGATTGAAGCACTCTGGATGGGGAGGGTGGGAATGCCAACTCCCCATTGCTAACAGTTGTGTGAATAAAGGACGGGCTCTTCTTCACGTCCCATTGGAGCATCCTCGTGTTAGATAGCTCACTTTTTGATCAACTTTTCAATCTTGTTGTTGGAAGTAAAAAAAATATATCCCTGTCGATACGTATAAATTATGTTTATAATCTACCCAACTCGTTTTTAGCTCTTTATACACTGGCATGATTAGGATAATCAGTGGTTATTAAAGCTTGATCAAGTCTAACAGAGAGGAGAACCCATTGCAGTCAGACTTAGTTTCCGTGCAACAATGGGTAATAGTGCATATCATACATCATATATCATACAACATAGATCGACGCTCGCAAAACAATTCAAACCAATCTCAACATTCCCAATGCATTTTGAACTGACTATTATGACAACATTATTTTAGGTTTAATCATGTTTATTTAAAAAAAACAGCTTAACATCCTTACAATATGACTCAGTTTACCAATATTTCTGAACGGATCCGTTTTAACACTTGTTTTCATTGTTAGTTACTCATTTGTTCAGACACAAAAGGCTTGTGGATACACCGGGTAGCATACAAAACTAAACATTAGGATTTCACTCTTCCTCTGGTTTGGTGGGCGGACCACCAATAAACAGAAGCTGGGAGAAAAAACACTGGCACTCGATCTAGAACATAATAGATTCGAGTGCTCTGAAGAAACGCGATCATAATATCATTTTGATTCGGAATCAGTGACACACAAAGTACACGGATATTTTATAATTTCTTTTTGATTTAATTTGAATAACAAATCGGTGTCGAATCGAGAAAAATAGGATTGAATATTTTGATTTTTTTTAAATCGTAATTGTAACTTCATCATGTAATCTTTAATTTTAGCATGGTTTTCAAAGGAAACCGTCGTCAAGTTTACAAAGAAAAAGGTGGTTTTGAAGTTTACTATCATTTTAGTTGTGTAATTGATACATTTGTTACTAAGGACCTATTGCATTTACATTTGTAGATTGGACCTGTGAGATTGGTCCAAATTAGAATTTACATTGGACTTTCTGGATTGCTGTAACGACTAAGCGGTAAGGACTAAGCTAAGAACATTAGCTTTCTTCTAGTTTTATTGTTGTACTCTTGTACCTCATCTTTGCAATCAACAAAACTTCAATAAAAAAAAGGAGTCTATTATATTCGAGAACCCCAACAACTGGTTATATATTAAATATTTATAAATTTTATCCAATCGAATTATTGTATAAGATGCATTTATTACTTGAAATACTTGTTCATTAGCGTAGATAGCAAGACTTTATAGGGTTGGTGTACAAACTGTACGACCTTGTGCTAGTTTTAGACCCACATTTATAACATTAAAAGTCGTGGTTTACATATCACGCAAATCATTCTTTTTCTACTTAATTCCTACTTGAGTATCTTGGAGGATCTGCTATGCACACATTCATAGCAATGATAATTTGTAATTCACCCAGCAAATAGGTTTAAAAACAGGCATAAAATATGTGTTAAAATTTAAAAAAAAAAAGGTGAAACAATCTGTTGCTTGAAATAGTTGAATACTATCCATCCAAACGAAGAACTTTTCGCTTGTTTTAATTCTTCGAACAATCAGAACGCGCGTTTTTAGAAGACAAACTGTAGGTCCTATGTACATCTGTCCAAATTTTAAACAAACATTGTAC
The DNA here is from genome assembly GCA_034211315.2 of Aedes japonicus. Taxonomy (NCBI): domain Eukaryota; kingdom Metazoa; phylum Arthropoda; class Insecta; order Diptera; family Culicidae; genus Aedes; species Aedes japonicus. The sequence continues at coordinate 28,503 of JASCZW010011338.1, read as the reverse complement.
ATTGGACAAGCGGTTAAAAAAATTCCATGTACAGAGCTGTGTGATATCAGGCGGAAGGTACATTAGACGTTTTGTTATCGGTCGTATTTTCAATTTTTTATTTTTTATAACTTTGAGCATAATTTCAAAATGATTCATAGAAAAGTAATGGATTTCTATCCAAATTGATATTCAACTCGTTTTTGTTAATATTGTTACTTAGGACCTTATGAAATGTTTGGCTTGAAATATTGATTGAGTAAAACCCCCACGGAAACGAGACACTAAAAGCAAAACACATCAGTTTCAAAGCATGGTTTGCTGCGATCCCTCTGATCAGACCCACAGTTGTAGCATGCTGAAAGCTTGCCGTGGTGATTTATTATTGTCGATAATTATTATAACCTATTGTAACTCTGTTATCTGAAAATAATCGTTCGGGAAGGGTAAAATCTTCCGGTACCAATCATTAAAATCGGTAGACCTTGAATCGGAGAAAATCTGCATACCTGGCAACACGGAGGACGTTCACCACCAGCGAAGCTTTCCGAACTGATACTTTTCACTGAACGTGTAAAAAGTAGTAAAGCTTTTGAACCACCTTCGATGACAAACATTTAGGCGCCCGACCGGCCTTCTCTCAACTTACTGTACGGTTGATGAGATCAATTCAAACATCGACTCGAGCGACCCGTTGCATTCCATCATTTCCATTGTTTCATCGAGGGTGTGCTTTAAAGATCTGCACGTAAGTCGTGACTTCATCCGTGTGATGAGTAGACTAATGGCAAACCACTACCAGCTCGATTTACATCTTTATCGAATTTTCCTCGTCGACAGCAATGTGTAGCGTGCAGAAAGAAAATGATGAATTTTAACAAAAGCGAAAAAAATCCCTTCGTTCAAATGCAAGCCATTTAACCATGAAATCATGTCCAATCTTTGAAACAACCAACTGGAATAAGGCTAAATCGGCTTTAAATTTACATATAATAGGGTAACGGGATGTAATATTAGCCTAGCTCCTTGATTCGGCCTATGTACCAAATATGTCATTATTTCGGCGATAATCAACAAAATCATGTTGCTATCAGATTGACCGACTTAATCCAAAGCAATTAATACATTATCAATCAATTTATATCTGTTCACTTCCGCGTAATTCTCAATTTCCTTAACTTTTGACACCATTACTGGTTAAGCTGAACTTTACTGATTATCTACACAATCTTCGAATGATCTAAATTTGCCAAAATTGAACCTCTAAACCAAATAATGCAGCCGAGATGTACAGAAAATAGTCACACGTTATAAACTAACAGAACACATGAGCAATTCTCTGCCAAATGAGCAAATGACTGAACTCGACCCTCTTCGATTTGGATGAAACTTTGCACATGTCTTCGGAATTGGTGATGATGGATTTTCCGCGGGTTAAGGGAATTTTTTGACTCAAGACATTTTTTTCAAAAGGGCATATGTGTTTTGTCATGCATATTTTTCAAAAAATCATAACTCGAAAACCGTTGGTTGTAATAAAATTGCGTCTGAAAAGAAGTTGTAGTTAATTAATTTGAATTTATAAAAAAAATATGTGCACTGTAAAAAAAAATTTTTTTTCTTCAAAAAAATCAAAAATTAAACTATAAAATCAATTAGCAAATCTGTCCAAAGTATGATTTTTATTAAAAAAAATTCCAAAAAGACTTTAAGTCATGAGAAGAAGAATAGAATTTGTTTCACGATGGAGCAACTTAAGATAAAAAACTTCTTAGAAGTAAGAAAAATTCAAGTTTTTTTTTTCAATTTGTTGTTTTTTCTTAAATAACCATATTTTAATAATGTAATACGATTTTTCTAGTGATTTTAAACAAAAATGCTTTTGGTGAGCAACATTCTTAATGTATCCGTTTTCGAGATAATTTGAAAGTAATGTCGAAAAAATGGTTTTTTCCATGAAAATATCCCTTTTTCAAATGTTAGTCGTGATTGTCCATCTGCAAGAGTATTCTTTTCAAATTGTACATAAAATTTTCTACAATATACCTTTTAATACCGAGAATACTAGACAAACTGATTCCTGATATTTACTGTAGGTAACACGACAAAATTTGCAGCTTTTACTTACAGTATATTATGAAAACCTAACCCGAAACAATAATATTTAGTATTCATGTTAGTGTACAAGCGTATTTCGTTCAGGTAGAAACATAATGTATTTAATTAGTTAAACTGTTTATACCAGTAAGAATACAATTGTTACGCCCATTTATACCTATTCATGCATTCCCTTTGGTGTTGACAGAAAATATAATTTTCATGCATACCCCTGCACATACCAATATTTCAAAAAAGTACCTAAAGTGCGTACCTAGTACGTATAAAAAGGATTACATTACAAAGTCATGACATCAGTTTAGCAGTGTCTTTCATAAGTAGCGTAAAGTGTAAAACGATTTGAAATGGAACTCGAAACAAAGCAACCTTTTCGTGAAATCGGGAGACGGTGTTCGCCTAAACTTAGAAATTTAACTGACAAGTTAATTGAAAAACTTTTATCCATGCAGTGTACGGTCCATTTGGACACGTCATTAAGAATTTGTGATTCATGTCGGTTTTATTCGTATCGTCGTAATCCTGTCGAAAGAGTGGAGCAACCAGAAAACGGTGGACATGACGAAGCACCAACCACATCACGGAACGATTTGGAGGAAATACCATCGGCAGCTTCAATTACCTCGGCATCTTCTCAGGACAGTGACCTACCGGATTATTCCTGGATACACAACATTGAGTTATTAAATAATGGAATTGCAGGAAAAATGAGTCTCCATTAGAGAATTTAAAAACGATAAATACCGTCGGCAAAAATTTGCCGGAATTGTAGCAGGTATTAGAAAATATCTATTCAGCTTACCACCACAAGAAGAAGTCGAAGAGTTAGCTACATTGAAAACAAAGTTTGTGGAATATGATGAAATTATTTCCAAATTGAAAGAAAAATTCATAGAACCAGATTGCTCGAGAATAGATAAAATACGTATATTTACAGTTTTGCCTAATTCGTGGACGATTCAGCAGATAACGAGCAAATTTGAAACAAACAAATACCTTGCATTACAAGCAAAAGAATTGCCAGCCGAAAATGGAGTATTGGCTTCCCCCAACGACAGATCGGGGAATCGTTTGAATCCGGATATAAAGAATCAAGTGATACAATTTTTTGACGAAGACGACATCAGCAGAGCCATGCCGGGACAAAGAGATTATAAACACTAATGGTAAGCGTCAACAAATTCAAAAACGGTTATTACTTTCATCACTTAGAGAAACTTTCACTCGTTTTAAGGAATTCAGTGAACATAAAATTGGATTTAGTACTTTTGCAGCATTACGACCAAAACATTGTAAATTGCTGAATGCTTCAGGTTCTCACAACGTTTGTGTTTGCGCAATTCACGAAAATATTGATTTAATGCTTCACAGTTTAAAAAAATATTCATTCAACACTGATTGTAATCAACATTTTGAGAAGTTATTGTGTAATTCATCATCAAGATCAAAATATTGTTACCTCCGTGAATGCGAAAATTGTCCCACACTGTCAGAATTTGAGATAAGATTTTTAAAAGAACTTGAGAAACATAACTTGTCTGAGATATCGTTCGACCAATGGATTACAACTGATAGATGTAATTTAGAAACGCTATTAAAACCTGTAGATGAATTTGTTGAATATTTTAGCGAGAAATAAGAAAAACTATTAACTCATCATTCTATAAAAACAAAGTAATCTAAATTTTTAAAAGATACAAAGTCTTCATTAAGAGAAGGAGAAGTAGTTATTATTTGCGATTTTGCAGACAATTATTCATTTGTACTTCAGGATGCTGTTCAAAGTCATCATTGGAACAATGATCAGGCTACAATTCATCCGTTTGTTATTTATTACACGGAGTCAGGAATGCTTAAAAATCTAAGTTTTGTTGTAATATCAGAAGTTCTAAGACATGATACAATTGCGGTAAAAGTATTTATTTCTAAATTACTAACGTATTTTAATCAACTAATGAAAATAAAAAAGGCCATTTTTATGTCTGATGGGACTGCTTCCCAATACAAAAATAGAAAAAAAAATTGCAAGCCTCTGCAAGTTTAAAGAGAAATACAACATTGATTCTGAGTGGCATTTTTTCGCAACTTCACATGGTAAGGGACCATGTGATGCAATTGGCGGCACATTAAAACGAATGGCAACAAGAGCCAGCTTGGCCAAACAACATGAACATCCAATAACAAGTGCGAAAACTTTGTATGATTGGGCTATTAAGAGAAATCAAGAAAATTTCACAAAAATATCATTTTTCTATGTTTCACAAGAAGAATATGAAGAGGGAGCTGCAGAATGGGGTGGTAGTTATCAGCAAACAAAAATGATTCCTGGTACACAGAAATATCACTCCTTCATTCCAGTTGCAGATAACAAAATCGCTGCGAAAATATTTTCAACTGACGAAATACTGAGTTTTTATAATATTTATAGGAATGTTAGGAAACAGTGTTTGTAAAAATATAAATTCAATTTTTTTTTAAAATAGTAGAAAATATAAATAAATCATGCATGAACAAAAAAACTCAAAATTTTTATTTGGTAATTAAGATTCGTTGATTTCGTTAATTAAGAAGATGTTCAATCTTCTTGGTGTCAAAAAGATATGAAAAATTTGGAAAAAATACTTTTGAAGATGGACAATCACGACTAACTTTTGAAAAAGGGATATTTTCATGGAAAAAGCCATTTTTTCGACATTACTTTCAAATTATCTCGAAAACGGGTACATATAGAATGTTGATCACCAAAAGCATTTTTGTTTAAAATCACTAGAGGAATCGTATTATATTATTAAAATATGGTTATTAATGCAAAAACAACATATTGAAAAAAAAACTTGAATTTTTCTTACTTCTAAGAACTTTTTTATCTTAAGTTGCTCCATCGTAGAACAACTTCTATTCTTCTTCTCATGACTAAAAGTCTTTTTGGAAAAAAAGTTATAAAAATCGTACGTAAATTTGCCAATTGATTTTAAAGTATAATTTTTTTTACAGTGTACATATTTTTTTCATAAATTCAAATTAATTAACTATAGTTGTATACAACTTCTTTTCAGACGCAATTTTATTACAACCAACGGTTTTCGAGTGATGATTTTTGAAAATACATGACAAACACATACGCCCTGAAAAAATGTCTTGAGTAAACTCCCTAACCCGCGGAAAATCCATCATCACCAATTCCGAAGACATGTGCAAAGTTTCATCCAAATCGGAGAGGGTCGTGCAAGATTTTGACTTTATCCGGCTGATTTCATCTGGAAACGCTCAAAAATAACAATGATTTAACATGACTACCATAGACCTAATATCGGGAACATATTTTTTTCTAGGTTCCCAAATATGGCCTATTGTATGTGAAGCGAAGTAAAATTTTTGTTATTGGTAACATTTACGATACAAATGTCTATGTTTTGGATGAATGTTTTTCATATGGCTCATCTAAACACAAACTAAAGTAACAAAATATGTGTAGAGTGAATTATAATGTTTTGATTGCCAAATGGCCATTAAATCATATGTAAAAATCACTTAAGTATTTCTTAGCAGTTTAAGTATAGTTTGATTTGTGAAATGGTTTGTTGGGTAGAGCGAATACAGCTGGCAACGCCTTGAATAAGAAAATAAGAAAGAAAAAAAACGTACGTAGGCAACACTTAATAACAAATCTATCGAATGGGCTGAGCTTGTACCCATGATTAAACCCAATTTGGTACCCATAGACCGACATTACATCCACATCCCTCAGAAGTTTCTGACTTCATAAAATGAGTTCTGTAACTTCGTCATACATACTACCAGATAGCTCATTAAACATATCTTAGCAAGTGTCTAGCTAGTAAAATTTTGCTTCCAACTCGAATACATTATGAGTTATAATAAAAAAAATGTTATCGGTTGTCGATTTTTCATGGGTTTGCCTTCACCCGCACTGACGAAACTACCCATGCAGCATCAATCATAGTAACCCATGAGTCAGCAGATAAAATTTGACAGCTCTATCAGTCGAGCTCACCGTGATGGCAAAAACAGTGAAGCAACTCCGTTCAGAAGTGCGCGTTCACAGAACGGCACCCACCGCGTCGAAAACGGACATCGTGCGGCACTTTGTGGACGCCGGATACGCCCGTTCCGGCATCTACATAGCATTATTGGCACAATCAATCAGAGCATCGAAAGAAGCCCGGTTCCGGACGGCCGACGACCCTGAGCGACAAGAAGCTCCAAAGCATGCTGAAGAGGAAGACCGAGGGAAAAGTGGCTACATCGCTGCGTGCGCTTAGCCAACCGGCCAAATAGTGAAACAGTACCTGGCGAACATACATGTCAGGAAGCGGAAGTCGCGTCCACTGGTTCCGGGGCTGCAGGGAATGACGCAGCGGCAACGGCTAAATAAAATGGTCAACTCGATTTTCCCGGCGAATCGCGATGTGGCGGTAGTGATGGACGACAAGACCTATCTCACCCTGAATGGCATCGACTGGCTGGGCACTTCGTATTTTACTTACCCCACGGAGGAAAGTGCTGCTGTGGCTGACAATCACTCGAAGCGATCGTTGGAGGAGATGGAGCGGCTGAATATCGATGTGATACCCAAGTCAGTGAACCCGGCAAACGTCCTTCAACTGCGTTACATCGAGAATTTCTGAGCCAACCTGACGCGTAAGATCTACTCCATCAATTTTGTCGTGAAAGCTGAGGAGGAAATGATAAATAAAACGAAGAAATAACTCAAAAAGACAAAAACGGTCTATTTCTTAACTGGACGAAGTTGTAGGGTGAAAAAGGAATGAAAAATGTAATACCCCCTTAAATCTCGTTTTTTTATCATTACTTATTTAGTTGAATTTTCCCATTTTTAAATGGTCTACAAAGTTTTAGATATTTTAAAAATACACTTTTTTGTAGAAGACAACTAATCAATATCTCTTAATTTAAAGGATTATCGTCGGTTTAATGAATTTTTTGAGCTATTTTCGAGAATGTGTAGATTATACTCGTTAGCAGGTATTAGCAGCTAAACTTAACGTTTATTTATTCAATAACTGATACCCTTCAAAATAATGTACCAATTATGAGGTGGTCATTTAACAATTTTTCAAAAAAGTACCTATGCTTCTTATTATATTATGTTGCATATACAAATAGTGATTTTTTCATCTTTTTGAAAAGATATATCTAGACTTGCTATTAATGTTTAAAAAAAGGCAAATTTATTAGATAATAAAGCTTTTTGATTGAATCATTACCAAGGAGGTTTATTTGGACATTTTGAAGCCAAAATACCAGCATCTGCACAAGCAATTGAGCCTCCAGTTCTACGTTCATCTGGCGTAGATTTTCAACCAATCCCTGCGACTTAGCTACTTCCCCTCGTGTTGGAAGTCAGCCAAACTCATTCCTATCCGGAAACCTGGGAAAGATCATTCCTATTCTAAGGGATATAGACCGATCAGCTTTCTCTCAAGATTATCTAAGCTGTTTGAGAAAGCGATCTACCGTCCGCTTCTCTTATCTACCGACGAACTCAACACCTTGCTCGACGAACAATTTGGCTTCCATTCTACAGTACACCAACTTAATTGAGCCATCAACACCCTCACGAGGAACAAGTCTGTAACTAAATCATCCGCCATTGCACTTCTCGACATCGAGAAGGCCGTTGATAACTAGGCCTTTGATGGCCTGGTGTACAATCAAAAACGATACAATCTTCCCATTTTCCTGGTGAAGATAATTAAAAAAATATTTGTCGGAGTTCCGAGCACAAGAGATCTCCGCCGGTGTTCCGCAGGGATTTGTAGTAGGTCCACTACTGTTCAACCTAATCACCTCAGACACACCCCAGGTCCCTGAAAATGGATCTCTGTTGTTTTTGCCGATGATACCCCACAAGAACGTTAACCGTGAAACTGCAGCGAAGCCTGAATGTCCTGTTAGAATACTTCATTGAATGTAAGATCTGTATCAACGCAGCAAAGACACAGGTCATCCTATTCCCACATATCAGACTTGCTCTGCCAGAGGATTGTAAAATAAGCCTGAACAACACAACGGTGGAATGGACAAAATCAGCTGTCTACCTTGGCGTTTCTCTAGTCAGCATGCGAATCTTCAGGGAGCAGTTAGACATAACTGTTACAAAGCGTAACGTTCTGTTGAAGCTACTGTACCCATTGATCAACAGAAGGTCTACATTATCCCTGAAAAACAAACATGCTGTCTACAATCAAAGCATACTCCCGGTCATTGAAGTCTGGCATGCAAGTCTGGGCGAGTTGCGAAAAACACATCATCTGAAACTTCAGCGTGTTCAGAATAAGTTCCTAAGAATGATCCTGAACATCCCTCCGAGGAAAAGTATCAATAAGGTCCACCGTCTGACCTAGATAAAGTTACCGGAAGAGCGATTCAGTGAGTCCATCAATCTGTACAGAGTATGCTACCTGACATCAAATCAACAATCAATATGAAACTAGCGATTTGACATTGGTTATCTGTTGTAGAATCCCTAGGTCCGAAGAGCACCTTGCAGTCTGCACCTTGCAATACACTCTTGCGCTTTTCGGTACCTTTCGGTTCTAGTATTTTTGTTTTGATTCGCTATGTTATTTTGACAGAATACTTGAGATTGGTGTTGATGTGAGTTATGTTAATACCGAACTTGGGACCGGTGTGCTAGTACTTCCTGAGCCAAAAAATATATTCATTTTTTTCATGACTATTCAGCCGCTGATCGAATGACCAGATCATTCGGAATCCCCACCCTTATGCTTTTCAAATTGTAGTTATAATTGTAGTTTAAGTAGGTTATCAAATTTTAACTAAAAATGTCCCAAAAGCATCTCTAAAATTAATAATTAAACTATAATATAGCATTTGACACTTTCAACAGAATTGAAACAAAGCTGAAGAGCCCATTGATGATGTTGATTATGAAATACTACCATCTATTGTAGCAAGGTAACTTTCCATAACAGTGGAATAATCTGCAAACGATTTGATCACGATTCTATTGTTGTTTGTGATCATCAAGCTCCTGTATGACACGTTTAGGAGGGCCCGTAAGCAGATACACTTACGCGAAACACGCGAATATACCCAAGTAACACACAAAACATCTTTTAAGAATGATTTATAATTGTTTGTATTATAAATGTATTATAAGCTTATGCAAAACATGTCATGTTTGGAGCGGTTTATAACTCTTGTATTCTGTATATCACTCTGACAAGCGGTCGAGCTACTTCTTTCACTGCTACAAGTGATTAATACTTTAAAATTGTTCCAAACAATTATAATACATAAACAGGACAAAATGTTATGGGCAGTTCTATATACTGTTGAAATTACATTACAACAACCATGTTTTGCAAAACGTGTTCTTTTTTCTCATTACGATGAATTTGTTGAACAAGATTGTGGTTTCACTGCCAACGGGAAGCATATCATAGATACTTAGAGTCTACTTTTTAAGAATCTCCTTCCAAAAGCAAGTTCAGACCCGCAGCATCAAAATCGAGCCAAACAATAGGGAGGAGGTAGTCCCATGCTCCCTCTCCAAATCGTTTCACTTATGTGCCCTGATGGTCCCTCCCTTTCCCTGTTATATTATTTAATATTAAGAATAAATTGTACACACAAAAATGAAGATATAAATAAACAAAAATGCTAAATATTAAGTTTGAATGATGAACATGGAATTACAAATTACACATAACACAAATAAATTTAGGTGACCAAATAAAAAGCGGATACAGTAAGTCAGCACGGGAACATATTTTGCGTATGTACAAAATATACCTGACATCCATTGGATTGTCACTGAAAACAAAATTGAAATTATACAGTCCTGGTTAAGCTGAAAGTAGAGTAGTTCATTCCACATATCTAAGATAAAATTTGAATAAAAGATATTACTTAATAAGACATGTTGTTGAAAATGTTTTGTATACCGTTCGAGTTACATTTCAAAGAGAGCAATTGGAGTGAATTAAACTAAAGAGCTCATTGCACTATGGTCCAGATCACGAACTTACGAGGAAAAATGCTCCCAGCGCCTAAACTTGAAACTGTACAGCAAAGTGATGTTCTACAACATGGTTCGTATCACTAAGGCCCATTTTTTTATGTTGAATTAGGGTGGTCCCCATATTCACGGAAATACAAAAACTAACTTTTTTATTTGCAAAAATAGACGTTTACATTTTTGAACAAAGTTGTAGCGCAAAAAATTTCATGGAATTTTCATGTATAATTTTTTTGTAGTTTAAAAATTTACCGATTTATAGCAATTTTCCCTCATCAACCTAGGGTGTACCAAAAAAAAATGTTTTTTATGCCCAAACTTTTTTATTTGAATTCCCACCGCAAAGTTTTAGAACTTTTGAAGACGCGTTCTTTGGTATACAAATTTCTGCTAGCTTCATTCAATCAATAGCTATTGAAGTTTTTCTAAAAAAATACGTCCTTTTCAAATGTTGATTTTCATGATTGGGGCAAAAAAAAATCAAGGCGTCATTTGAAGGCAATTCATATTGTTTAACATATGTAAAAACTAGAGATATGTTATTTCTCATCTTGAGAAAATTACATTTGAATCTGGGATGGTTTTAGAAGAAAAACTTCAATAACTAATAATTGGTTAAAGCTAGCGGCAAAGCTAGTATATCAAAAAACGTGCCTTCAAAAGTTCAACTACTCGTTTGAACACAATTTTACAATGGAAATTTAAATAAAAAAAAGTTAGGCCAGAATTTTTTTTTCAATTGTACACCCTAAGTTGACGAGGGAAAAGTTGCTCTAAATTGGTCAAAGTTTGTATACCAAAGTACGCGTCTTCAGAAGTTCTAAAACTCTCCGCAACACAACTTTACGGTGGGAATTGAAATAAAATAGTTAGAGCAAAAAAAACATATTTTTATGGTACACCCTAAGTTGATGAGGGAAAATTGCTCTAAATCAGTCAATTTTTAGGTAACAAAAAAATTAACATGAGAAAATTCCATGAAAATTTTTGCGCTACAACTTTGCTCAAGAATGTAAACGTCTATTTCAGCAAATAAAAAGTTAGTTTTGGTGTTTCTGTAATAAATCACCCTAATTTTAATCAACATAAAAAATATGGGCCTTAGTGATACGAACCATGTTGTAGAATATCACTTTGCTATAAAGTTTCAAGTTTGGGCGCTAGGAGCATGTTTCCTCGTAAATTCGTGATCTGTGCATTGGGCTAAAACACTCAAAAAAATGAAAATAAGAAAAGAAGTCAAATATAATTCGAATGAAAATTTATAAAAAATTACAAAAAGCAAGGTAACATTATTTCTGACTGGTCAAAATTACTTCATAATAAACATCAGATAACTGGAATATATTATGTATGGAACAACAAGTTTAAATTTAACTAGAAATTAGAAGAAAAATTTGTATTTTCCATTTAATTCTAACTACCTTTGCTTATCTTTGACAGATACGCGTATTCTCGTCTACAATGTGCAGACTTCTTCAGTGTCTCATACTAATAAGTCAAGTTATTAGTACGAGACACTGAAGAAGTCTGCACATTGTAGACGAAATACGCGTATCTGTCAAATATAAGCAAAGGTAGTTGGAATTAATTGAAGAATACAAATTTTTCTTCTAATTTCTAGTTACAGGTATTCCACTTAATCAGCTCAAACCCTCTTGGATTCAAGTTTTAATTTACTAAACTGCAAATTTACAAGGCAAACAGGTCTTGATATACTGCAATGTTTGATTTGAATGGTCTTAGCAAACCTCTACTGTAACAGAGTATGTGTTTTGCTGTAATTAGTACTTAAATTAAACATGATAACTTAGTGTTGAATTTAAAAGATGTTTCGTGTGCTACTTGCGATTGTAATGTCATTACACCGATAACAAAACCTATAAATAAATACTTCAAGTTTACTTTTTGAACATAATGATGCTTTTAATGAGAAAAGCTATCAATTGAAAAATGTCAATGTCAACCAACGTATAAACATTATGTTCCTCTACACTTGGCAGGCTCACAAACGAACCACTACTTCTAACTTGTTAAAAGCTTTCTTTTATCGCCTATAGGTTATCTGAAACGCTTGATACCTCTTTGAATACCAATTAGTTTGACACTGAACACCAGTTATAAAGAAGATACACCTACAACTGAGTAACAACAACCTAGCGACAAAACCCGGATACGCTGGATAAAATATGCAAAATAGGGTGGAGCACTTCTCCCACATCAATCTAACTCCTATCTTCCATCGCTGTTACTCCACAGTATTCAAACAACGCAACCTATTTTTTTGTTCATGATGAGTATATGACACAAAGCTGAAGAATAGCGATGGTTGACAGGAATTGGACAACTGCCGCAAAAGTGCTTCACCCTATCTCCGGCGAAACAAAAATCACCCACATGTTGCCTGCGAAACTTCCAAATTCAAAGACCAGGATTTACGTTCACACACACACACACACATACACTTAAACCCCTAAGAACAAGGAAACACAAAATACACCGCTGCACGAATAATTTATTGACCACTAGAATATTCACACCGAAAACGTGCAAACATAAATCTCATCTTTTTCACTTGTAGTTTTCTTCTACCAAAAAAAAATACAGCAAAAATCGTTCGACCTTCGCAAAATAAGATGTTCCAACACACATCCGGTCCGCTGATAAATCGAAGTTCGAGTTCAGTCCATCCCTGTCTCTCTCTCTCATCCAGGCAGTGCAAAACATTTCACGATCCAATTTCCGTTCTTAGTTGCTATCCTTCTGGTGCTCGGCAATGTCAACCAAATCACTATCGGAGTCACTTCCGGCGGAAGAACGTCCACCGACTGCAGAGGATGATGATCCTGACGAACCCGACGACGAGGAGAACGTAGACTGGGCCTTGAATTCGAACGTCTTCTCGTGTTCCACCAGCGGTGCTACCTTCCTCGGAATCGGCGGTTGAGTGGTGACCTCCTTCTCGTTATCGTTGGTCTTCGACGGTCCATAGTTGACCGAAACGGTTTTGGTGTAAGATGGCTGGTTGTAGCTGTAGTTGTAGTTATAGCTCTGGGACTTGGCATTCATGAGTGCATTCCAGAGGTTATTCTTAAAGTCCATCTTCTGGCGAACTAGCCTAGAGAGCACATCCGCAAAGTTCGGTCCATCGTAGCTCTTGTTGACAGTTACTTGGACATATTTTCCGAATGGGTGAGACTCGGTCAACGAAACGGCGCAGAGCGCCAACACAGCACATCCTACAACGAACTTCATGCTTTCCAATATGTCTTGCAGAGCGCGCAGAGATTATCTAATCACACGGGCAAAAGGGTGAGCTGGAGGAACGAGCTTCTTCGAAAACACTTCCAAACCGTACTGGATACCGAAAGCGAATGCCGTCTCTCACGATTGGCGAGCGAGAAGTAAGGCTGATGTTTTGGGATCTTCTCTTTTTTTTCGGGGTAAATGATCAGTCAATATTGTACACCCGCGACCCGCGGTGTTGCCCCTCGTTCGTCTTCACGGATGACGCGGTCGGTGGGAAGAGATTAGATCCACTCCAAAGCGATCGATGCGAGCTTAGACGCACAGACGCGATGGGGATGCGGCGGTTGCAGTCGATCAGTTGGAAAACTTGTTCGGAATGGCAAACAAATCGCCAAATCGCTGAAGAGTGTCGGAGGCACAGTTGATGTAACGAGTGTATTCGAAAAAAAATGGAAATAATGATTGGTTGGAAAATTACACGCGGTGAAATATGCATCCGATATTCATATGTTTGCATTATGAATATTTGCCACAATAAATCGAAATGCACTTAGCTATATTTCTTCATGAAATCTGTTGAAGCTAAACAAATTGAAAAGTGTATCAATCTGAAATCGAATTTTGATCGTTGAGGTAACGGTTCTAGGACTGATACACATTGTCAAACTATCGCGAGTAAACACAATATTCCTAAAAATTCCACAAGAAGAAGCTAGTCTTTTGATAGGTAGGCATATTTCGTCTGCGTTCAGTGTCAAGTGCTCGACTTGGAGAGTACATCATAAATTTGTCTGTTTTTAATATTATTTGTTGTTTCTAACATATTAATTTTATGAGAGTGATACAGCTTAGCTTTTCAGTTTTTTTAACTTCTTCATTTATTTGAGAGTCTCAATTGCATTAGCTTAACGGACCAGATTATTCATTGATTTGTGTATAATGTAATGCCTTCACTGAAAATTTATTTTCGTAAATTAGTTTTTACTCGTTTCGTTAACATGGATTTTGTACATGAACAAATGTCTCGTAAATTGTATGAAACATTCATATTGTTTGTCATCTAACAAAATGCCATCATTACACATTTTTTGTACAATGCTCAAAATGAATTTCGTGAAGACCAGCCAATTGCTGCTTCTCTTCGACCGTACTCATAAATATTGGTGTGCCTGCTGGGATGGGCGGGAATCATTAATTTAATCCGAAATAGAAATGAATGCGCTGTTGAGAGTTAGAATCTCATACACATTAATGAAGTAACTTCTCACGAGTCAACATGGTTTAGTGAGATCAACCACGAACTCAATATCAGCTCTTCCTATCCCTAGCAGCACACTTGTTGTAGTAAAAGCAACTTGTAGTAAAAGCAACTTCAATGCGACTGAATCAAGTCACAATCAAGTAACTGCAACCAATTCTGAGAGTTTTGTGTTGCTTGGGATACTAACAGGATCGAACCCCAGGCAAGAAACATAAATAAAATTAAACGGTTATCAACTCCTCGTGGTTGCCCTTTTTTTTCAATTATATTTTTAGTCGATAAAGTAGATCTGTCAGCCGTTCATGCAACCAAAGAGACGTTTACTTTTAATTGGCAACAAATTACTCGTAGCTCTCTGTATAGTTTTCGTAGAATGAACGAATGTTCTTTCTGTATCAAGTTGATAATATCAACAAATCAAGCCAAACATTGCATTAGGTTCTAAGTAACAATATAAACAAAATCGAGTTGAATATCGATTCGGACAGAAATCCATTACTTTTCTATGAATCATTTTGAAATTATGCTCTAAGATTTAAAAAAAAATAGAAAATTCAAGCGATAACAAAACGTCCAATGTACCTGCCGTCTGATATTACACAGCTCTGTACATAGGACTTTTGTCATCGCCTGTCCAATGTACAATGTTTGTCTAAAATTTTGACAGATGTACATAGGACCTAAATTTTTTCTTCTCAAAACGCGTGTTCTGATTGTTCTAAGAATGAAAACAAGCAAAAAGTGTTTTGTTTGCATGGATAATATTCATTTACTTCAAGCAACATTTGTCTCAAATCGAAAAAATAGGATCGAAAATTTTAATATTCTTTTTTCAAATCGTTTAATTTTTGTATGATTTTCAACGTAAAACCTCGTCAGGATTATGAAGAAAATGTCGCCTTTGGTGTTTAGGGTAATTCTAGGCGTGTAATTGATACATTTGTTACTAAGGATCTATTGCGTTTGCATTTGTAGATTGGACCTGTAAGATTGGTCTTATGCCAAATTAGAATGTTCATTGGACTATTGTGATTGCGGTATGCTCTCGTAAAATAATGTTCACCGTAGTTCTGTATTAGCTTTATTTTTAAACTCTTGAACCCCCTAATTCTTGCATTTAGTAAACAGTAGCCCATCATATTTGAGAACTCCAACATCGGCTACATATTTATTCAAACGAAAATCTCACAAATCGGCACAAACCTCAATCAATAAAGGACCAGTGCAGCTTGTTTTCTAATGTAAGCTTTGTTGCGTTGTAGCAGGCACAAGAATAACAAAATTAGATGCGTTGGTCCGTTATTGCACGGTAAGCTTGTTTCATCATTTTTAACGAAATTTTCACTCATTTTTTTATGCCTGTTTTTAAACCTATTTGCTGGGTGAGTTACATATAACCATCGCTATGCACCCATTTCTAGAAGATCCCCCAAGATACTAAAGTAAGTAAATTAGGTATAAAAAGAATGATATGCGTGATATGTAAACTAGGAGTTTTAATGTTATATATGTGGGTCTAAAACAACCATAAGTTCATACAGTTTGTACTCAAACCCTTGCCATTTACGCTTAAGAACAAGTATTAGTACAAGTACAAGTATTTTAAGTAATAAGTGCACCTGATACAATTATCCGATTGAATAAATATATAGCCAGGTTCTCAAATTTTTGTTTGAATTTTTGCTAATTGCAGAGATTAGCCGGTACAAGAGTACGAAAATAAAGCTAATATGAACGTTTTTTGATTAGTCCTTATCGCAATCAAAAGAGTCCAATGTACATTCTAATTTGACTGAAGACCAATATCACAGGTCCAATCTACAAATGTAAATGCAATAGGTCCTAAGTAACAAATATATCAATTACATAACTAGAATCATAGTAAACTTCAAAAACAACATTTTCTTTGTGATCCTGACGACGGCTTACGTTGAAAACCATGCAAAAATTAATGATTACATGTTGAATTTACAATTATGATTTGAAAAACAAATCAAAATTTTCAAACCTATTTTTCTCGATTTGACACATATGTTACATAGAACCTAATGCAATGTTTGGCTTGAAATGCTTAGTGTTTTTTACAGTTGCGCGTGTGGCATTAAATACGAAGCTGGCTTCTAAAAAATGACAAATCAGTTTCGTTGCAGAAATCAACGAAAAGATTTGGAAGTCCTACCTTGGAATTCGTAAAATAAACGAAAATTAATTTTCACTGTTAATACTTGAGCCGTCAACTCGCGGTTAATCCGAGGTTAAAAAAGACGACATATTTTTGGGATGGGTTGGACAAAGGAATATGGAAATCGGATACACTCAAATCTTTTTTTACGCGGTTTTTTTACACGGTTTTTTTTTACACGTTTTTTTACGACGATTTTTGAAATAACGCGGTTTTTTTTACAACGATTTTCGAAACAACACGGTTTTCTTTTACGACGATTTTTGAAATAACGCGGTTGAAGACCAAAAAAAAGCCAAAGTGTTTTCTGAGGATGTGCATACAATGAAAAAGTAAAAAGAACGCGAAAAACATTATTGGATACTTGGTGTGTCATGAAGAAGATTAGTTTCCTCGGAGTTCAGTTGACCTACGCCTTCAATGGTGTGCTGTGGAGGGACTGTTCACATATTATGCCACGTCCAACACCATTGTGAAAAGCAATTTTGGAACGGGGACAACGTTTACATGCCGGAACAACGTTTACTTGCCGTAAATCGATGTCCAACGCCATTTTGGAATCCAAGATGGCGACTTCCAGTTTATGAAAAATTGTCAAATAGTCTACAAGATGGCGACTTCCAGTTTGTGAAAAGCTGCCAAAAAATTCTATAATATGGGTATTTCGGAAGGGACACGCGTAAAAGTCGAAAATCGATGTCCGGCGCCATTTTAGAATATAAGATGGCTACCTCCAGTTTGTGAAAAATTGTCAAATAGTCTACAATATGGATATTCTCGGAACGAAGACGACGTGAAGAGGCTGGAAATCGATGTCCGACGCCATTTTGGAAACCAAGATGGCGACTTCCGGTTTGTGAAAGGATTTCGAATACCTATGTACAGTGACGGACGATACAATAAGACCAAAGCCCGATTTTCATACAAAATGGTCATGTTTGGAGGCTTGTCTTGCACAAGTAATTGAACGGAAATTTTGGCAATAGCCTAGAAATAACCTGCATTTTTATCTATAATAAATTCATAATTTTTTCACTCGCCACTTCAGAAACTTCGACAAAACAATAAGACCTCCTTTTGATATCCATAGTTTAGGCCATGTTGATGAGTGTGAATTACAATCTATAGTATACTGATATTGAAATCACCCATGCATCAATAATCCAAATTCAGATCCTCAAATTCGAGCATCCTTTAAGGAAATCAAAAAGTGGTCTTATTGTTTTGTCATATGCGGTGTCTGTAACTTTTAAAGTGGTGAATGAAAAATGATGGATTTAATGCAGATGAAAATTTAGGCTACTTCAGGACCACAGCCGAAATTTCAGCTCAATTGGTTTTCGAGATACTGAAAGGCAAGCCCCCTGAAATGACCATTTTGTATGAAAATCAGGCTTTAGTCTTATTGTATTGTCCGTCACTGTATATGTACATAGAATGTGTGCAACCTGTTTGGAGTAGCCAATTATTTCTAGGTGTGTATGAAAATGAAAATTAGTCACATAGAAAAAAGTTCTGAAATTAAATTCACACGACTGTTATTGTCAATACTGTAATCGTTTATCCTAACGCTGCTGCAGACGAAATTCACGCTACTTGTGAAAGTCACTCGAAGTAAACACAAAATTTAGGGTTGCCAAAACATACAGACAAAATATCTCACTTGGCCGTGTAACCAAACTAACTTTTATTCTCTCCGCGCGTCTCTTAATAACATAGTCTCTGGTATGTATGAGAGTCTCTTTATCTCGATATTCTCTCTATCTTGATGATTCCCTATTTCTATAGACCCTTGAAAATATTAGCAAGCAAATTACCTTCCATATGTCGATGAAAAAACTGTGAAAATTCAAGTTCACCTGTGTTTGGAGCAAGCGATCGAGATTTGCTCTGGATACGGGATACACAAACAAAAACTGTTGCAACGCGAAATGCTTCTAGGATCGTTCTAGCAGGCTAGTCAATTTCTGTTCTGAATGTCGATCTCTCCCTACCTCGATGGTCCCTTCTATATCGAGGTATGGAAAGTTGACAGTAAATACATAAATGCTGATAAAAACGGATAATTTTCATCCTGTCTTACACAGAAAAAATTATTAATTTTAACAAGCGCGTAATATTTCCCCTCGTTTAATTTCAAGCATAAGGAGACGTAAACAACGAAATTGTTTGCAATTTTTCATGCGTCATACAACAATATTGGCAATCTCTCATACAATAGGCTAGATTCAGGCATTATCTGGCTTAAGTTTACATGAAATATCCCATTATCTTCTGCCAAATCTAGCAATCCCTTTATGTGCATTAGATAACGCAGAAAATGCAATCTTTCTTTTTACCTGTGTAGCTATAAATTAATGATAACCATGAATTTTGTCTTTTAACAATGCAATATGCGTTGAAACTATGCATATGCTCTTTCACAGTAATCAGTTATAACAATGTTTTTCGATATGGGATGGTTTTTTCACGACGATTTTTCAAATAAAACTGTTATTTTACTAGATCTGAAATAACTTGGTTTATTTTTTGCGACGATTTATGAAATGACGCGGTTTTTTTTACACGGTTTTTTTTTACACGGTACGTATCCCCCGTGTAAAAAAAGACTTGAGTGTACTGTAGTCTCACCAGATAATTGTCGACAGCACCAGAACATGGCGTGGAATGGTCAGGGCTCCCTTCTTGTGTTCGGCCGGTTATGGTAACCATCCTAGGCGTAGCCAGGATTTCAAGTAGGGGAGGGCAAGCTTTCTAAAGAGAAAGAGCGAGAGCGAAAGAGAGAGAGAGAGAGAGAGAGAAAATAACATCGTCTTCAACCAGTGGTTGCACATATTAAACACTTAACAAGTACAACACAACGCCTGGTTGACCAGTAGAGCAGGGACATTTTCAAGTTCCCACTGGAGCGGGAAACAAGCCCTCACTTTGTGGCCCCTAAACGACGGTTGGATAATCTTCTCTAATCTAAACCAAAGTATTTTACAATACCTGTCTGATTCCGGCAACAAGATTGAACAATTCTAAATTTGTTCTGGAATGAAAACAAAAACAGGATTTTAAAAACCTTTGATTTTTCACACGTTTAAAAATCGAACCGCATTAAATAGGAACCATGCCAAAATCTAGCGTATACTGTAATGTGTCGAAATATTCACTTTACAGGTCATGTTGGATTTTTATATAGGATAAACACCGGGTTTGTTAACAGTTTGTATAGAAAATGTACTCTCCCTCCACGACCCTTTCACCCACACTGAAAATTAAATTTCGCTTTTATTGCGAAATCGAAGGTTGGACTAACAAATCTATTTGATGTTTTCTGCAACGAAATTGAATTGTACTTTTCAAAAAGCTACCTTCGTATTCAATGCCACACGTGTAACTGTCAAAAGCATGAAGCATTTGTTGACACAGAAAGAACATTCGTTCATTGTGCGAAAACAACACAAAGTGCTGCGAAAATGTTTTTATCAATAAAAAAGAATCGTCTCTCTGGTAAATGCAGGATTGACTGACTGATCTTTCAAATCGACTCAGTATGTAATTGAAAAAAAAGCGCAAACAGCGAGGATTTGTTTACCATAGCATTGAGCATATTTATTAATGTTTCTGACATGAGATTCGGACTTTTATAGCCAAATCTCACTAGGTCATGGTGACTCGTTACAAGTTACTTGAAAAATAAGTATGAACTTATAACTCTCGATAGCGCTTTACTTTTTATTTTGAGATAAATCAATTATTCCAGCTCACCCAAGCAGTAATACCAACATGTATGAGTACGATTGAAGAGAAGCAGCAATAGGTTGATCTTCACGAAATTCATCTCGTGCAATGTTAAAAATGGTTTAATGATAGCAAATCATAACCATTAAGAATGTTTCATACAATGACGAGACTTTTGTACCATGTAAAAAATCCATTTTTAAGAAACGAGATAAAACTTATTCACGAAAATAAATTTTCTGTGCATATATTGACAAAGCAACACCGCAACACAGTTTTTTACTCTCCGTGCTCACAACGTTTCAATAGAACAATTGATTTATGGTTGTTCAAATAATAAGTGGTTACATACAACAAGCATACATTTCGAGTTTTAGAGGGTTTATAGCTTATGGTTTGTGTCCTCTTAACTTACCTTTAATTTAATTATTTTATCTAATATTATCTAAACAGGAAAATCAACCATAACTTTTTGAACCGAAGTTAGTCGCAAATGTAAGCAAGCTGTTATTTTTGTACCAAATTTGCTGCTTCTTGCAATCCCAATACACGAGTATAAACTGTTCCAGAAAGTATAAGCACACTTTCAAAATAACAAAAAAAGTCTTGTTTTTTTAGTTTTAATAATTTTATTTGGCAAATCATATTTGTATTTGTGTTTTATATGATATTTCACTCTCGTTTAATCAAAATCAAGACTCCTAACTTTTCCTCGAACATGACCCATTAGCTTCTGCACAGTGGTACTTCCCACCATTTTGACCACTTTTGGCAAATCTTTTTTAAATTTTTGGATGTCGTCCGCTGGTTTTATGTATTTTCGAAACTTTGCTTTGGTTAAAGCCCAAAAAGTCTCGATTGGCCGCAAAAAATATAACAAAAAAAATATAGCAAAAAATATAACGCATTTAAAGATGACAAATCTTAGTTCGCAGCTTCACCACAGGCGCCGCTGCAAACTTGATTTTTTTTCAAATGATAAGATAGAGAGTCAGTGTCTTCGGCGAAGTTGTAGATAGTTTTAATACAAACAACATTGCTGAAGACACTAACCTTTTATCTGGTCACTGTGCCGAGGTACGCGTTTTTTTAAATGGCGGGCCTTGGAAACTAGTTTTTTGTGATTATTTAATAAATGTGCAGTTTTAGGTCAAAATAATGTTCTACAAAGTTGTACAAATAATCAAAATATAAATTTTCTCTATACTCACCTTACGTCTAAAACCTTTATGGGAGAAGTTATAGTAGTTTTATTGTGAAAAATATACGTTTTTCATAGCCCTTTAGCTGGCGGGGATGCAAGTGGATGGACATGAAACCTCATAGGGTTCAAAATATAGGATGTATTTTAGCATATTATGTTGGTTTCATGTGTATCCATGATTATCCCCAAGAGTGAACCTGTGGTCTATGAAGTAGCGAATATACCATTAAAACTATCATAAATGCTAATATTCCCAATTGAGAACCCTATTATCGTGTAAAAACTTGTATGTTTTGTATATTTTTATAATTTTATGCATAACTGTTGCTATTGAGTTGTGCACATACCAGAGCCCACGCGCTCTTATGACAATACTCTTAAAAATTCAATATATTTCACACACACACACACATATAGTTTAAGGAAATCCTTACACCCCTCACTTCAGCCTCTCTTACTTCTAGCCAAAAACATTGTTGTTCACTCTTGGTGCCTCATGGTGATGAGCGAACATCTCCTTCTACATCATCATCGTTACTCCTCGCACGGAGAATATATAACATAACAATTAATGTACAAAAAACTAGTTTCCAAGGCCCGCCATTTTAAAAAACGCGTTCCTCGGCACAGTGACCAGATAGAAGGTTAGTGTCTTCAGCAATGTTGTTTGTATTAAAATTATCTACATTTTTGCCAAAGACACTGACTCTCTATCTCATCATTTAAAAAAAAATCAAGTTTGCAGCGGCGCCTGTGGTGAAGCTGCGAACTAAGATTTGTCACCTTTAAATGCGTTATATTTTTTGAAAATTTTCATCTGAAGACACCGAAATGTTAAGAACACGTTTGTACGAGTTATTGTAAAAAGTTCATGTTTTTGGCGTTTCGTCCCACAGTGCAAAGGGACGCAGCCAAAACATGGTGAAATATTTCATTATATTCAAAGTGACCGTTAAAATAAGGTGTGCTTTTACTTTCTGGAACTATAGTTAAATGCTGAATGGCATTTTTTAGCTACTTCTCATGGCAAGGACCCATGCGATGCAATTATTAGCACATTAAAACAAATGGCAAGAAACGCAAGTATTGCTAAAGGACATGAACACCCAATAACAAATGCAAAAGAATTATATGATAGAGCCAATCAGAAAAATAATGAAAATGTCATTTTGTTATGTATCTCATGATGACTATGAACAGGGAGTTACAGAATGGAGCAAAACCTTTCAGCAAACTAAAATACTTACTGGTACACAAAAACATCACTCCTTTGTTGCGCGTTCAGATCATCAGATAAACGCAAAATTGTTCTCAAATGATGTAGCACCAAGCCTTCATAAAATATAAACATGGAAAATGGAAGGGAACTTCACTTAACTAATCCAAATGTAGAAACAATATATGTACTGTAGTATGCGCATAATAATTGGAAATACAGGTAAACTAAAATATAAGAAAAGTTTTCTCAATCATTTTCCCCTATTTCTTATGCTGTTTATACACTGAAAGTTAATTTTAGTTTATATTACAAAATCAAAGGTTATACTTACAAATCCATTCGTTGTTTTCTGCAACGAAACTGATTTGTACTTTTTATAAGGATACATTCGTAATTAATGGCACTCGCGCAACTGTCAAAGCACGAAGCTTTTGTTGACACAGAAAGAACATTCGTGCATTGTGCGAAAACAATACAAAGAGCTACGAATATTTTGTCACAAATTCAAAAGAAACGTCGCTCTGGTTGTTGCATGAAGGACTGACAGATCTACTTTATCGACTTGAACTGTAATCGAAAAAAAGCGCAACCACGCGGAGTTGTCCAGCGTTATTTCTATTGATTCTGACATGGGATTTGAACCTGATTTTTTGGACAGAGCTGATACTGAATCCGTGGTTGATCTCACTAGGCCATGATGACTCTTGAGAAGATGCTTGATTAATGAGCATGAAGTTATAGCTCTCGACAGCGCTTTGATTTTATTTTGGGATAGATAAATTATTCCCGCCCATCCCAGCCGCAACACCATTTTGCATAAGTACGATAAAAGAGAAACTGTGATTGGTTGGTTTTCACAAAATTCATTTCGTGCATTAAACAAAAAAGTGTGATGATAGCATTTCACCAGCAGCAGCAGCAAAATGAATGTTTCATACAATATACGATACATTTGTTCTATGTACAAAATCCATGTTTACGATACGCGTGAAAGCTATTTTATGAAAATAAATGATCAGTGTAGAATCGTCTTGCTGGCTAAGAGTGAGTTGTGGGAATTTAAACTCATGTTTCGAAAAAGGTATTTTTGTGATGCTAGAGAACCGCGAATAGTATATGAAAATGCCGTATTTTCTGCTGGAAATATACTGCAACATCACAACACGTTTATTTTGGCAAATAGTTGAGATTTTAAAAATGCTTTGCAAGATGACCTTAGTTGCCAGATAGTTTTTCAAGATGTCTGTAAGGGATATTGAAAAATGTCTGTATTTGTCTGTTTTAAGAATTTTGAAAAGAAAAATGGGTTGAGAATATAGGTGAGGGGAGCAATTCATTTAAGAGCAGGGTGAGGCATAGTGATTTCGCAAAAATAAGATAAACTAATACTTGGTTTGGAGAGCCTTTAGTATTCTGGAAAAATGAAAATTTATTTTTTTAGGAGGCTTGGTCTTTTCAAATTAACACATATGCTTGAGGTTCTTCTAATTTTGTGTCAAATAACGTATGCATCAGAAAAACAATTTCAACGAAGCGCAACGTCGTGTTCATAATGGATGACGAGACATACTTGCTGCTGGACGGAGGCACGAAGTAGGCCTTTCTGTGGATGACAATCAGCGAGAAGGGAATGTCCAAGTCACTTCTCTTTCCATCCTGGCTTGCGATGAACGAGTAGAGTACGAAGTGCCTACTGCTAGTTGTCTCCTTCATCAAGAAGTATCACACGAAGAAGAATGTGGCCTTTTGGGTGAACCTGTCCTCTGACCATTAGACCAAGAGATCACTGGAGGCGATGAATCGGCTGAAGATAAAGGTTTTATTGAAGACCGCCAACACTTCCAACGTCCCCCAGCTGCGACCGATAGAAAACGTTTGATCGAACCTCAAATTGGAGGATCTACTACAATAATTTCGTGGCCAAAAAGGAGAAACTCAGGCCACTGAAGAGCTGCCGAAATCCATCTTTTTACCGGCCATGGCTAAGGATTCGATCAACTGTTGCACGTGCGCGTGGCAGAGTGTCAAAGCATTTTTGTAGAATGCCCAAAAAAACGTAGGATTTAAAGAAACTTTGTTGCATTGTATTATCTCTTTTTTTTATTATCCATCGCAATTCAAAATTAGTGCATCTTTAATGTATCCGTTATCTGAAATTTTAAAGGTAACTGGAATTTTTTAAAATAATGTAATATACTTAAGTCTTGAAACGCTTTTTTGCTTTTATTTTCAGAACGGCATCGGAGACCTCGTCGAAAACTTCTTAAAAATTTTTGATAACTTAAGACCATTCGATGCTAAACTTTGACTCATCCACAAAACCTTCCACAACTATGTATTTAATTTTCTCTTTGAGCACTTGTTAGGCCTGTACTCGAAAAAATGCATCATTTTTATACGTGTGTAACTTTTTTGTCCGTGGGTAAAAATTAATGAAAATCTGAGTAGAACTACTTTGGAGTGAATTGTTAACATAAGCAAAATTTCATAATTCGGTTCAGTGCTTATTGAGATGTCATCGAAACAAGAAGAAAATCACCGGAGAATTTTGCGCGCCGCCATGGAAAATCCGACTGCGACCATAAGATGGATCGGAAGACAACTGGGAATCACCCATACAACTGTGTCTAGGGTGGTAAAACCATTTAAGGAGTCTCAGGCGACCGAGCAGCCGGCTGGAAGTGGAAGAAAATCGAAGACAGCTGACCCTGTGAAGGCCCGGAAGGTGTTGGATTATTTCAAGTGTAATCCGAACCTTTCGATTCGCGACGCGGCTCTGAAGGCAAAGTGTTCCGCCTGGTTCTCCAGCAAACCATGAAACGAGCTAGGCTTCGTGTATTCAAGGCCTGCAAGGCACTGAACCGGCGTGATCAACAAAACACATCGGCCAAATCCCGCGCAAGGAAGCTGTATCGAGAGTGGTTAACAAGACCGATGTGTGTGGTTATGGATGACGAAACCTACATCAAGGCAAACGCTAAGCAGATACCGGAGCTGGAGTTCTACGTTGCCAAATCATGGTTTGATGTTCCGGAAGACATAAGGAAGAAGAAAGCGGACAAATTCGCCAAAAAATACTTGCTCTGGCAGGCCATATGCCAAAGCGGTGATCACAATGGGTACCATCAACAGCGAGAAATTATTTTGGCCGGATCATGCCATTACGCGCAATCGACGTTGGATCGGTACAGAGACAATAACGTTGTTTTTGTACCAAAAACCCCTCGCTCATTCACCAGAGATTTTTTTACCAATTTTTACCTGGTGCTGATTTTTTATTTTTCGCGGTGTAAAATCTTAACGCTGGACACCCTTCTTTCAACGATATCTCTATAAATTCACATGCTCGTGAAAATTAATATAAACCAGAAACAACAATATGATATGGCCGATATAAGCTAAGTTTCAGTTTTCAGACGTTGTCGTCTAGGAAACTTGTGTCGTTACCACGAAGCAGAAAATTTTCGAAATAATCCAGTGTAAGTGTTGTGATATCGGTTTCCGAAGTGTTGAAGGAATGATTTTTATATTATTTTTTCATTTTTATTTCAGATTTTGGTGACAATAAACAAATGTTGTACGTATACGACGATAGAACACAACTTCCAGAAGGAGTCAATGATTTAATTACTAACATGAAGAATCTTTTCTCTATCGACTTTGTCCATGATTTTATATATTCGAGAGGAGCATCCAAGCTTCTCGATTTTTTTCAGGAGTGTTTGAGAGGAATGAGAGAGATCCATAAATATGTTTTACTAAGAAAATAAAAGCAACTCACTGTCAACGAAGTTACTGCTAAAAATAAAAACATTAGTTGAGTTGTGCGTAGGTTAGATGAAGAATGCTTTGCCATACACAGAAAAAAATGAATTCTAACAGGTCCTTAAAATTCCCATCGTTTTATTTCAAGCCAAAGAAGGCGTCAACAACAAAATTGTTTGAAATCTTTCATGCGCCATACAACAATGTTTGCAATTTTTCATACAACAGGTTTGGTTCAGGCGTTACTGGCTTTAATTTACACGAAAATATCCCATTATTTTCTGACAAATCTAGCATTGCCTGTATGTGCATTAAAAAAAGCTGAAAATTAAATGTTTCTTTTTATCTTTGTACATCGTATTTTCTTGGGATGGGAGATATGAAAACTAGTTAATGCAACTGACGCTGGTCGCTGCTTGAACTGTTCGGAGTTTCAGCACAAGCAACAGTTTATACGAAGACAGCTTTTTCTTTTTATATGTATATCTTTTTTTTTATCTGTGTATCATGGCCTCAATAATGTGGAGTGGCAACATTTTATTCACGGTGAAGACATTCTTCAGTTGATTCGAGAGAAGAATCACCTTACCTTGCATGTTGTCGCTCAACTTCGGTTCTAAAGGAATCATTCAAAACATCACCTACACAGTAAAAAATAATCAAAATCAAATGCGATGTAAAACGTTTACATATAGGGCGATACGGTCAAAATTTGGTCAATATCAACTTGACGTATTTCTTTCAATTTTGCATTTAAAAACCTGAACACTCCTCATTTTGAAGGTGTGTGTGTAGAATGTTGCTCCTATTTTGATTTTTGGAATTCACTCTTCAGTTGTCAAAATGCCGTTCAAGCAAGAAGAGCAGCGTATCAAAATTTTTGCTCGCGCATCGCGAAAATCCGAGCTACTCGCACGCAAAGTTGGCAAAATCGCTAAAAGTTGCCAAATCAACCGTTACAAATGTAATTAAAGTGTTTGGGGAACGTTTGTCGACAGCCAGGAAGTCTGGATCGGGGGAAATCGAAAACCGGAAGCCGCTGAGACGACAAAGAGAGTTGTCGGTAGTTTCAAGCGAAACCCTAACCTATCTCTCCGAGATGCCGCAAATAAGCTGGTGTATCGTCTACAACCGTGCATCGAGCCAAAAAACGAGCCGGACTATCGACTTACAAGAAGGTAGTGACTCCAAATCGCGATGATAAACAAAATACGACGGCCAAAGCGCGATCCCGGAGGCTGTACACGACGATGCTGACGGAGTTTGACTGCGTGGTAATGGACGACGAAACCTACGTCAAAGCCGACTACAAGCAGCTTCCGGGACAGGAGTTTTATACGGCAAAAGGAAGGGGAAAGGTAGCAGATATTTTCAAGCACACGAAACTGTCAAGTTCGCAAAGAAATATCTGGTTTGGCAAGCCATCTGTACCTGTGGCTTGAAAAGCAGCATTTTCATAGTTTCCGGGACTGTCAACCAAGAAATTTACGTGAAAGAGTGTTTGAATAAACGTCTGCTGCCTTTCCTGAAGAAACACGGTTGTTCCGTAATGTTTTGGCCGGATTTGGCATCTTGCCATTACGGTAAAAGGCCATGGAGTGGTACGCCGCCAACAACGTGCAGGTGGTTCCCGGCGACAAGAACCTCCCAACACGCCAGAGCTCCGCCCAATTGAGAAATACTGGGCTATTGTCAAGCGGAACCTAAAGAAGACCAAAAAACTGCTAAGGACGAGCAGCAGTTCAAGGCAAACTGGCTTTCTGCGGCGAAG
>JASCZW010011337.1:0-32445 GCA_034211315.2 Aedes japonicus | reverse complement strand
CGATTGTAGTAAACAGACTCACAGTACATGTTCCCCGGATTGAAATACCTCGGGATCTGTCGTCGACAAAGTGACAGCAGGAAGTAGGCGTCGAAGAAGACGAATGTGAACGCAGCTCTTCGCATTAATCTAGTCTAATCTAATCTAATCCATCAATCTAAAGACTGTATTCGATGAAATTTTGACACACGCAATTGTTCGTAACTTTTAGCGTGTGGGTAAAATTATTGAAATTTTAACTGAATGTATTTCATTGTGTTGTGTCAATTATTGTAACCAGTTTCGTGAAAATCGGTCGAGTGATTTCAGTGATGGCTTCGAATGAAGAAATAGTGCGCCAACAAATTTTGGGCACTGCACTTCGAAAACCAAACGCTTCTCATCGATGGATCGGAAAACAGCTCGGAATCGCACATTTAACCGTATCTCATGTGATAAAAACGTTCAAGGACCGTAAGACAACTAAGCGGAAAAATGGTAGTGGCAAAAAACGTGGCACATCAAATCCGGAGAAAGCCAGGATGGTATTGAACCAATTTAAGCGTTATCCCAACACTTCGATCAGGGATGTTGCGAAAAAGGCGAAAGTTTCAGTTTGTTTTGTGCAGAAAACAATGACGCGTTCTGGATTACATGTGTACAAGGTTCAGAAGGCACCAAACCGGAGCGATAAACAGAACGCGGTGGCCAAAACTCGTGCAAGAAAACTGTACAGGAGTGGCTCACAAAACCGTTCTGCATTGTGATGGACGATGAGACCTACATTAAAGCCGACACCAAACAAATGCCAGGACAGGAACACTACGTCGCCACCTCTAAGTTGGCCGTTCCGGAGAGTGTACGGAAGAAGAAACTGTCGAAATTCGCCAAAAAATTCCGTGTCTGTCAAGCGATCTGCGGATGTGGCAAAATGAGTCAGCCCTTCATCACCTCTGGGACCGTCAACGGACAAATCTACAAGGACGAATGCCTCCAAAACGACTTCTGCCCTTCTTGAGATCTCACGATGGCCCGACACTGTTTTGGCCGGATTTGGCATCTTGCCACTACTTGCCACTGCCCGTCTTAGACTGGTACAAAGATAATAATGTAGTTTTTGTACCAAAAGACGTCAACCCTCCAAACACTCCGGAACTTCGCCCAATTGAAAAATTTTGGGCAATCATGAAGAAGCAAAGCTCGTTAAAACTCCAAAACTGATAGAAAATGAACTTGAACTATAGAAAGTAGGTAAACAAGTCAGCCCTATCATTGCCCCAAATTTGATGAAAGGGGTCAAGGCAAAGGTGCGGGCATTTGGGTTGGGAGAAGAGGGTTCAATAAACCAATGATGTCAAATCTCAACCATTTAGTAGTAATTTATTTCCAGAAAGTTTGAAAAGAATCGGGCTCAAGGAAAATTTTTGGTGACCTATTTTGTGTGTCCAAATTTCATCGAATACAGTCTTTAATCTGATCTAATATAGACTGTTCCAGAAAGTTTTAAGCACTCTTTCAAAATAACAGAAAAGTCATGTTCTTTTAGTTTTAATAATTTTATTTGGCAAATCATATTTGTATTTGTGTTTTATATGATATTTTACTCTCGTTTAATCAAAATATTTAATCATAGCCAAGACTCCTAACTTTTCCTCGAACATAACCCATTAGCTGCTGTACAATGGTACTTCCCACCATTTTGACCACTTTTGGCCAATCTTTTTTAAAGTTTTGGATGTCGTCCACTGGTTTTATGAATTTTCGAAGCTTTGCTTTGGTTATAGCCCAAAAAGTCTCGATTGGCCGTGCCTTTCGGTACGAAACATACATTTTGAATTTTGTATCATTCTAAAATGTCTTTTGCGTAATGAAATGACGCCAAATCAGGCAAAACATTACTTGGCCTTCGTGCTGCCTGATTTTCGGCAATAATCGCTTCTGGAGACATTTCTTAACGTATTTCTGAGTGTTCATCGTCTCCGTTGTGATGTACGGACTAGATGTTTTACCACACTCGCATATTGCCTGCTAAACCATAACCTTCTTACCGAATTTTTCGGTAAAAATTGCCTTCTTCGTTTCCGAGATGTCTTTGTCTTCGCTTACAGTATAGAATTGTGGTCCGGGGTGCGTTTTGTAATCTAGTTTCACATACGTTTCATCGTCCATTATTATACACCCAGAATTTCTACACAATAACGAATCGTAGAGTTTGCGGGCCCGTGGTTTCATGGACGCAGCCTGTTTTGGGTTCTTTTCGGGGTTTTTTCTGCATCCGGTATGTTTTTAGCCCAAGTCTTTCTTTGGCACGCATGACGTTACTCGACGAGGTCCCTAGTTTTTTCGCAACATCCCCAACGGAAGTCACTGGTTTTCGGTTGTAGGCATCCCTGATCTTTATATCGATATCCGGACTAACAGGACCGGATTTCCGAACACTTTTCGGTGCATCTTCCATCGTACACTGTTCTCCATGTTTTCTATATTTTCAAAATATAGAGTAAAAAGAACGCCAAAAAGGCTGAATCAAGAAAAATGGCTTCCAACTTGAATGATCGTTTTCTTGGTTTGCTATTTTTCAATATTGGACTGATATGCGGTTATAGGCAGAATATAGCCTCGTAAAGACAATACCTGTTACACAGGTAAATTGTGTACCTATTTCAGATAATGAAATTTCAGCTAAAAGGTTTTTTGATCAAGCTAAATCCAAAGAAATTTATTGTATGTGTAAAATTTGTAAATTAACGACTGTTCCAGAAAGAATAAGCACACCTTATTTTAACGGTTACTTTAAATATAATGAAATATTTCAACATGTTGTACATGGGTATTTGTATATTTGTACATGGGTAACCCTTCAATTACTCTAATTAGGTTAGTTCCACTTTTAACGAAACTGAGCCGTTTTCTACTCAGTTTTGAGTAATTAGAGAGAGGATGATCCTTGCTGTGATGCAAAAGGACACACTGGACGGCGCTGGTCAAACCCAGGACGGGGGTTTTAATGAATCGGTAAGAAAATGTGCAATTATTATCTTTTATTCACCTTTTTACTTAGCGTCTCCTCCATTAGATTCTTTCGGTGGATTTGCAATCTAACGGGGAAGCACCGGGACCACCTCACCAAAACAAAGACTATTACGAAGCCAACATCGAATTCGTTGATAAGGAGTATTGGAATATTCCAGCTAGCAGTACCGGAATGACTAGTGGCCTGGATGAGATCCCAACGAATTCCGCACCATCATCAACACCAGCAGAGAGGGCGTATGAGGATCCAGCTCTAGCTCCTCCTGTCATTCGAGGAACAACTACACGCCCAAGAACAACTGCAACACTATTAAGAGGAAGACAAATCGGTAGAGGCCAAAGATATTCAGAGACTGGAATGCAAAACATGGAATCGCAAGTATTTAAATACCTTGAACCCATGCAGGCGTATAGGAAGGAATACATGAAGCAGAAACTTGAGCTGCAACGGAAAATGTTGATGATTTAAGAACAGAAGCTTGCAATCCAGCAACAAAAAATTGATGTATTGAACTCAACGAAAATCTGCAGATGTTCTTGAACCGCAATTGACCTTCATTCAGGAAACAAACTTTTTTCATGTTAAATAAATCGCTACAATGCACTAATATAACTTCTTTTTTATGGACCTTGGAGAACACTAATTTATCATGACTATTGAAGCCTCCCTTACTTTAGTCGATAGGTGCAGCTACAAAAAAGAGCTCTTCTTAGAACTTCAGTAAAGATCTTCACAGAACTTCGGGGAAGTTCTTTGCAGAACTACGGGGAAGTTCTTAAAAGAACCATAGGGAAGTTTTTCCGAGAAAGTCAGGAAAGTTCTTCTGAGAATTTCAGGGAAGCTCTTCCGAGAACTTCAGCGAAATTGTTTCGAGATCTTCAGGGAAATTCTCCGAGAACTTCAGGGAAATTCTCCGAAAACTTCAGGAAATTCGCTCTGGAACTTCAGGAAACTCTTCCGAGAACTTCGAGGAACTTCTATCGAGAAATTCAAGAAAGTTCTTCTATCGAGAGCTTCAAGGAAGTTCTTCCGAGAACTTCCGGGAATTTCTTCCAAGAACTTCAGGGAAGTTCTTCGGAGAACTTCAGGGAAGTTCTTCGGAGAACTTCACAGAATGCTTTCTAGAAATTCAGGAAAGTTCTTCCGAGAAATTCAGGGAACTTCCTCGGAGAACTTCAGGGAAATTCTTTCACGAACCTCAAAAAAATCTTCCGAGAACTTCAGGGATTCTCTATCGAGAACTTCAAGGAAGTTGTTCCGAGAACTTCAGGAATTTCTTCCAAGAACTTCAGGAAGTTCTTCCGAGAAATTCAGCGAAGTTCTTCCGAGAACATCAGGGAAGTTCTTCCGAGAACTTCAGGGAAGTTCTTCCGAGAAATTCAGGGAAGTTTTTGAGAGAACTTCAGGAAATTTCTTCCGAGAATTTCAGGGAAACTTTCTCAGGAACTTCAGGGAATTTCTTCCGAGAACTTCAGGGAAGTTCTTCCGAAAATTCAGGGAACTTCTTCCGAGAAACTCAGGGAACTTCTTCCGAGAAACTCAAGGTATTTCTTCCGAGAAATTCAGAGAGGTTCTTCCGAGAACTTCAGGGAATTTCTTTCGAGAACTGGAATTTCTTCGAGAACTTCGAGAAGTTCTATCGAGAACTTCAGGAAGTTTTCCAAAAACTTTCGGGAATTTCATCCGAGAACTTCAGGGAAGTTCTTCCGAGAAATCATGGAAATTCTTTCGAGAACTTTAGGAAGTTCTTCCAAGAACTTCAGGCAAGTTGTTCCGAGAACTTCAGAAAAGTTTTTCAAGAGAAATTTTTCAGTTAACTTAAGGAAAGTTCTTCCGAGAACCGCAAGGAAGGCCTTCAGGGAAATTTAGGATTTTTTTTCAGAGAACTTTAGGTAAGTTCTGCAGAGAACTATAGGAAAGTTCTTCAAATGAAGTCAGGGAAGTTCTCTCTGAAAACTCAGGGAAGTTCTTAGCAAAAATTCAGGGAAGTATCTCGTAAAAAATCGCCCTGAAGTTCTCTGGAGAGCTTTCCTGATGTTCTCGGAAGAACATCCCTGAATTTCTCAGAAGAAGTTCAATAAGGTTCTTGGAAAAACTTCCCTGTAGCTTTCGGTACATCTTTCTTGCACTTCTTGGCAGAACTTCCCCGAAATTCATGGAAGAATTTCATTGAAGTCTTTGGAAGAATTTCATTGAAGTGTTAGTAAGAACTGAAGTACTTGGATGAACTTTCCTGATGTTCTGTGATGTTCTGTGCCCTGGAATTCTTGGCAAAACTTCACTTAAGTTCTTGGAAGAACGTCCCAAGCTCGCCGAAGAACTTCAATTAAATTCTCGGAGGAATTTCACTTCATGGAAATTTCCCTGAAGTTCTCGGAAGAACTTCCTGAAGTTTTGGAAGAATTTCCCTGAAGCTCTGTAAAGATCTTCTCTGGAATTCTCTGCAGAACTTTCTTTAAATTCTCGGAAGAACTTCCCTGAAGTTCATGGAAGAACTTTCCTCAAGTTTTTGGAACTTCCCTTACGTTCTCAGATGAATTTTCCTGAAGTTCTTTCAGGAACCTTTCATGCAAACCAAACCTTTCATGCAATTCTCGGAAGAGGTTCCCAGAAGTTTTAAAAAGATCTTCCCTGAATGAGCTTCTCTTTAGTTCTCGGCAGAACTTTCGCTAAAAAATTTCGCTAATGTTCTCGGAAGAATTTCTCTGAAGTTATCAGAAGTAATCCACTTAAGTTCTCAGTTGAACTTCCCTGAAATTCTCAGGAGAATTACGTCGAAGTTCTAGGATTACCTTTTTGAAGTTCTCGGATGAACTTTCTTGAAGTTCTGTAAAGTTCCTCTCTGAAGTTCTCTGCAGAAATGTCTTGAAATTCTTGAACGTCCCTGAAGTTCTCGGAAGAACTTCCCTCAAGTTCCCTAAAGTTCGAAAAAGTGGTGATGTAAAAATAGCTTAATATTAAATGAACAGAAGCTTGTACTCTTTATTGATCTCTGAAAGAGGAATAATATTATGTTGAAATACAATCATTTTGCTTTGACAATGCTTTCATCTATTGAAATAGCTATTGTGTTACAATGTTTTCCCTTTCCCTACTTCCTATGTGTAAGAGCACATTCTTATGATGGCCAAATTGATCGTCTTCTTGAATGACGTTATTACCTTCATTATTCGGATGTTCATCCAAAATATCTTCTTCTGGATACTTATTGTAAACCAGAAAGTGGCGAATGGTCACACAACAATTGATGATCAGGCCGCAATAGTCCTTCTCATATCGTAAAAGTGAGTCACGAGAAATGCATCTGAATTTAGACTTCAGGCACCTGTTGCACCGTTCGACAGGGTTCCGTGCTGAATGCGCAAATGGCTGGAATCCCCAGCACGGTATTACACTGGATCCTGCAGACTTGGGTACGTCTTACCTCTGAAGCGGTCGGGAGCGAAAAGAGGATGAGTCAAAATGGAAGACGTCGAGGCCTTCGGTTCGGCGATGCTGATGCTCGTGTGAGTTCAGCAACAGTGCTGCCAGTTGAAGGATTTCAATCCACATAAGGCACAAGGTTAAGCTCTTTCTACACTAGCGGTAGTGTAGGCCACACACGTGCCTTACAGTAGGCTGTATTAAAATCAATTTCCGGTTGCCTTACAGTCCTTAAATATGGAACAAGACGCCATGGTTCTGTAGGGTATCTTCCGTCTTCCAGCAAATATGTGTTTCTGCTTCCGTTATATTTTTTATTATTATTTTCCTTCGGCCTATTTCCTCCACATGGTGACAATCACCGACCCCAGGGATACGACTCCACCACCTGGACCCTACCTAACGACTCATGACTATGAACCGGGACCAACGGCTTTACTTCCCTTCCGAAGGAAGACGTGACCAGATTTTTGGCCTCAGAAAAACCACCGACGTCGACTGGGACTGAACCCAGACCCACTGGGGTGTA
The DNA here is from genome assembly GCA_034211315.2 of Aedes japonicus. NCBI lineage: Eukaryota > Metazoa > Arthropoda > Insecta > Diptera > Culicidae > Aedes > Aedes japonicus. The sequence continues at coordinate 25,480 of JASCZW010011337.1, read as the reverse complement.
AATTGGCAGTCACGCTTACCACTGCACCACCGACGCCGGCAGCTTCCGGTATATCTTTGCTTCAAAAATCGACGCACTTGGCTACGCTTGCATGTAAAAGCATCATGGGTAGAACCTCCAAATCTAGCATTCGCATTAAAAATACGAAGATCCATTTCACAAACCAATTGAGCCTTCTTTGAGTGATATCCTTTTCGGTTCAAATATACGTGCTCTCCGGGAATATTGTAATGCTGGAAGAATTTTTGCTTGATTCGAGCCAGCTCAGCATTATTTTTGGAAAATCAACAAATTTTCCCAAAAGATATTTATCCTCGTATCGTAACCGGCAGGATGGCACGTTGCTTGTGAAATTGCCAATAAGTTGTCTTGACCGACTGTTACTTGATAAGAACAGAAAATGTGATGAATATGATAATGATATAGTAAAGTTAATGTTTATGTGTTTATGATTTTAAAGGATTTTATCAGCGAACAAAAATTGTCTTCTTGAATTTTACCGCAAAAATCTCTAAGAGATCTGATTTATTTTTATTTTTAAGTATCAAAAAAGTCTTCTGAAATGTCACGGAAATTCCAAAATAAGAAAATTTCAAATAGCTCTTCATAAATTCTTTTCTTTCAAGCAAATTTCTGACCGGAATTCGGCTGCAGGATTGACAGTTCGCGGAACCGCTGTGATCAGGTGTCGGTTGGGGAGTTAGCTCAAGTTTAAAGCTGCCAACAGGCTAGCATTCTGAACCTACTACATAATTCAAGGAGTTTTGTATTATTTCTAACACGTAACTTGCACTATGACCACACATTATAAACTAATTAAAAAAAAAAATAGGTTGAGTCAAAAGTTTTCTGTGATAGATTATAATAATAATAACAGGAAATTACAGGGAATCGTACACGGAAGAAACAAAGTACCCAAAATTGAGTTCATTTCACCCAACTCTGGAGTTGGCACGGAAGGAAGCCAAATTTGAGTAAATGCCATAGTACTCAAATTTGAGTAACTGTACCCAAAGTTTATGGTGGTTGAATTCAACCTAATGCAATAAAACTCGTTAAGACTAAACAATGAGCACTTTTCAACAAGGTTAGCAAGCAAATGTTAAAAAAATTCAAAATAAAGGGCCCTTCAAACAAAAACATAAATTGTCTTGATAATTTTATTGATTTTGTATATTTCTTAATTTCCGCGATTTTTAACAATAACGGCTAGTTTAGTACCGTAACATATTTATTGTTTTTTTGATATTTGAATCTGGTATACGTCAAATAATAAAAGCAAGCAAACGACTTCAATTTTTACTCAAAAATAAGCTGTCAATGAATTACTTAACCATTGCGTAATCTTTACCTAATCTGCAGAATGAAATTTACCCATCTCTCCAGTTCAACAACAGGTACTTAAATTTAAATTTAAAAATACTCATTTTAGATACTTTGTTTCTTCCGTGTAGTAACTTGTCATTCTTTTGAGTTGCAGCTGTATGCGTGAGCGTGTGGTACGTAAACAAAACCACAAGGAGTGGCAATTTTGTAAAGTTGTCAAGTAGCCGAAAGGAAAGTTTTTTGACGAATCGGAGTAGAAAATAATATCTAAGTTGCAGGATGTTGACCTAAGTAACCGCGCCATTGCAAAACGAATCGGTAGAGGAGAAATGGTTGTGCGAAATTTCTTGAAAAAAGGTGAAAATTATGGCATACCGAAGCAGAACAAGGGTACCTCGAAAATAACCAACCGTGAACGGAACCGCATCATATAGCATGATGAAACCGGAAAGTTGAATAGCTCAGCGATCATAAAGTAAATCTGTAGGAGTATTAAGTTTTGATTTTGATTTTTAATAAATTAATAGATCATCATGCAAGTAGTAGTAAAAATACAATGAAGTTCTATTCAAATCCTAAGACTATTATGATTGATAATGTACTTCCATAAAATAAACACAATATCCTTGGCAGACACACTGATTGATTGTCCGGATCCGGATCCGTAGGGATATGTTGACTGAAGAACAAAATGGCATGCTAGTTCTGAGTGACGAAAGCGGTCTGATCCAGAGAAGACATGTGTCACAGACAAAAAAGGCATACCCCTGGAGGCACTCCGAAGAAACTATCCATCCTGAACGTTTGGAAGGCTTTAGAGTCAACCAGGACACTGCAGCACATCTATCACAGGTAGAAAATCCACAGGCTGACGTAGCTGATCGTCTCATTCGAGCAAAGAGCACACCTCAATATTTGGAAAGTTACATAGGATTTGTTGAGGATGAAGCAATCTAACATCCACCACGTTTTAAGGGCAAATTTAATCATGTATTTCAAATCACAATAAGCCATTTATTCCCGAGATTCCAGTTTTTTTAATTTATTCTGAAGAGGGGTGATTTGTAGATGATGAATCTAATCATCCATTAACAACCCTCTATATACACCTTGACTATATGACGCATCCCTGCCGCTCGCATCTCGCACGCTTGAGGTTTCATACAACACTACATCCTCCAAACCGATCACGTAGCCCGAGAGCTCGACCTCTTTCGTATCCTGGCAGCGGTGAAGTTAAGACGTGTTCTCCGCAATTAGAAGAGTACAACAACTCCAAAATGGTTGGGCTCTTGGTGGCCGAAATTGTACACCAAAGTTAGGAAGGTCTTTACCGAGCTACTTTGTTTTTTATCCCCTCTCAATCCGACATTCCTAAATTTGATGTAAGCAGTTTGAACCGAGTGGCTTCCAGGGGTTTTGTAAACAAGTCGGCCAGTTAATCACGGGTACCAATCGGCTCGATGTGCACCGTCCCGCTCTCAACCAGATCTCGGATGAAGTGATGCTTTACGTCAATATGTTTGGTCCTTTTACTTTCCAGATTCTTCGCCATACCAACGCATCCTCGGTTGTCCTCGTAAATTGTCACAGGGTTGGCTGCTACATGGAGGTCTTCCAGAACCCCGCTGATCCACACGGCCTCTGCTGTTGCTGCGCTGAAACCAACGTACTCAGCTTCGCTTGACGACAACGAAACCGTCGATTGCTTCTTGCTGCTCCAGGATACAGTACATCCATAGACTTTAAAAAAATGAAGCCGCTCACGGATTATCGGTCCAGAAGGTCGGCCGCCCAATCGGCATCAGCGTAACCGACGAGCACGTTTGCTTCTTTGTTGCTCCGGTATTCGAGACTCATTGCTTTTGTCCCGCTCAGGTATCGCACCACTCGCTTTAGTGCAGTCTAGTGCACGGTTGAAGAGGTCTGCTGGAACCTGCTGAGATAACCGACAGGATATATCTGGCCTGACACAGAGCATGATGTACATCAGGCTTCCGAGCAATTCCCGATATGGTTCTTCAGCGGTAGGCCCATCTCGTGGAAGTTGCAGGCCTTTTTCCATTGGAGTCCTTATCGGATTGCACTCGCTCATGCCGAAACAGTTCAGCACCTTCACGATGCTGGTCTCCTGCGATAGCCTCATGGATCCCCCACTACGGTTGTAGTCGATCCGCATTCCTAGAAAATGTCGCAGTTCGCCACAATCGGCCATTGCGAACACGGTGGACAATTTCTTCTTCAGCTGGTTGATGGTGTCCAAGTTCCTTCCCGCAATCAGAAGATCGTCGACGTATAAGATGACGTACAGGCAGTAGTCTCGCTTTGACCGAACAAATCCCATCTTCTCGATCTCACTAGTGGTTCCAACACCGTGGCGAATGCTTTAGTCCGTAAAGCGACTTTCGCAGCATGCACGCCATCCTCGGCGCTGATTTCACACCGTCTGGAGCACAGATGTAAATAGTTTCCTTCAGCTCAACTTGCAGGAATGCTGTCTTCACATCCATCTGGTGAAAGAAGAAACCTTCGTGGACGCCGACCGCAAGGATGATCCTAATTGTCGCAAGCTTGGCCACTGGAGCGTATGTTTCTTCGTAGTCCAGTCCCGGTTTCTGGAGGAAACCTTTCGCGACGAGTCGGGCCTTGTACCGGACTGTTCGTCCTTGTTCGTCCTCCTTGATACGAAAAACCCATTTCGTTTTCAACGGCTTTATGTTGGTGGGGCATGATACCAGCTTTCACACCTTGTTGCTTTCCATTGCTTTCAGTTCGTCCTGAATGGCTTTCAGCCACTCATCTCGATCGTCCCGAGTCAGCACATCTTGGAAGGTTTGAGGAACTTCTAGGGAGGAGGAAAATGCGGCAGAGGTTGCTCGGTAACCAGTAATATAATCCAGAAATTTACCTGGAGTCCTGCGCTCCCGTTCACTACGCCTCGACGACTCGCCATGCGCGTCGCGTCTTTCTATTTGTGAAGGGAGCGCAACCGATGTAGATCCAGTTGGCTCGTCCTGTTCTGGATCCTCGAAGATGTCTTCACTTAAGTCTGAATCTTCTTCTTCGTCGGTATACTTCTCCGCTTCAGGCACATGTGGTTCAGCCCTCTTGCTCGTACGACGGTAACACCAATAACTGTTTCTCCTCTTTTCTAGGCACAGATGCGTACGGAAAACACATCTAATCGAAACGACGTCACGAGCAATAACCACCTTCCTGCTTTTCTTATTCCAGAGTCGGTACCCTTTGAGGGCATAGCCAATCATGATGCGTTTCTGGCTTCTGTTGTCCAACTTCTTGCGGAGTTGCGCAGGAATCCACGCATATGCCTTGCAGCCAAAAACCCGTAGCATTGCTAGATCCGGCTTGGATCCTATCCAACATTCGGCCGGTGTTCTTCCTTTCAACACAGCTGCTGACGGACTACGATTTATCAAGTACACTGCTGTAAGAGCTGCTTCGTTCCACATTGACTTCGGCATTGATGAATCAATTAGCATGGTCCTCATTTTTTCTATGAGCGTCCTGTTGAATCGCTCAGCCACGCCGTTCTGCTGAGGCGTGTAGGCGATGGTGGCTTCAACCTGGATACCCTTTGTCCTGTAGAAATTCTTCTGCATTGTCGAGCAATATTCCCTTCCTTGGTCCACAGTCAGCTTCGAGATCCGGATACCGTACTGAGCAGTCACCACCGCTTCGTATTCCCTAAACTTCTCGAAGACCTCCGACTTCCGCTTCATGGCGAAATGAGGTTTATCGTCGATGAACGACACGAAATACCTGGATCCATCGCAGGCCGGTGGATCGATTGGGCCGCATACATCGGAATGCACCTGCTCGAGGGTCGCTGCGCTCTTTCACGTGTTCCGTCGAAAGGATCCCGACACTGTTTGCCCTTGGCACATGCGTCGCAGAATCGAATCGGTCCAGGCTTTAAATTCACACCGGTTGCCATATCCTTTTGCATGATTTTGGCCATGCCACCTTGGCCGAAATGCCCCAGGCGACTATGCCAAAGCTCATTCTGATCTACCTGGCAAGCGTTTGCCATCGATTCATTCACCTTGATGCTAAGCTCGTAGATATTGCCCTTTATCGATGCCGTCGCAATAACAACACCGTTTTTCTTAAGAACTGCCTTGTTTTGCAGAAGAAGCACCTCCACACCGGTAGCCACTAATTTCTTTACCGACAGAAGATTGTCACGGAGATCGGGCACGTACAACACTTTCCGCACATTTAGAAGCACGCCATGGTTACTGTATCCATTAATTACGTCTTCTGCTTTCGCCACAAGATTTTGCCCATCCTTAGCAACGTTGATCACCACCGGCGTCCTCAAGTATTCGACCGAGTCGAAAAACGTCCTGACATTCACCAAATGTTCGGTCGCTCCGGAATCCAGTTTGAACTGGATAGTATTGCCGGCTGACTTCGTCACACCATCATGACTCACCCTGAAACTGACCGCGATTTCGTCCCGCAGCAGCATGGACTACTTTCTGCTTGCAGTCCTTCTTCATGTGGCCCATTTTGCCGCATTTGTGGCATTTGCCTTTGAATTTGTCGCCACGCTTGTTCTGTTGGTTGCCTGCAAACGCCGCTGGGTTTTCCTCCGTTGATTCACCCGTTCGATCAGCACGTTTCTGCTCTTCCACCAGGAGCCTTTGCTTGACGACATCCAAGGTGAGATCCTCCTCCTTGATGTTCTCGAGTGCCGTAACCAACGGATCGTACGAGTCCGGCAAGCTCAGCAAAAGCTGGGACACGAGATCACCATTAGCCAGCTCGCCGTTTTTAGTTGCCTCACCAAATCATCGAATGCCAGTAGATGAGACCGCATCAAAGCTCCATCCTTCATTCGCAGACGTCCTAATAGCTTCTTTAGAAGCGTTTGACTGGCCCTCGACTTCTTCGCAAATACTTCACAGAAGCTGGTCCACATTTCCTTCGCGCTGCGTTTGTCCCGGACAACTTCCAGAACTTCATCAGCCAGAAAACCAACGATGAGACTCTTCGCCTTCCGGTCTGCTTCTAGATACATCTTCTTCGCAGCTTCCGCTTCCGGAACGTCGTTCGTCAAGACCTGTATTACGGCCGCCGCATCCAGGAACATCTTGAAGCGAAAACTCCAGTTCTTGAAACCCAGTCCGCCGGAATACTGGGGAATTCCGTGCGCAGTTTCCTTCGGGGTGCCCATAACGTCTTGTAGGTAATACTCGCAGAGCAGGAAAAGTCGGGTTTCAGAAACGGTATTACTAATTTATTATAACGACCTTGACTATACTAAGAACTATACTAACTATACTATACTATACTAAGTACTTCGCAACGAGTTTGTTTTTTACTTGTTGCCATGGTTTCTCGGACGACGTCGATTGTGCTATTGGTCTTTACCGAACTACTTTGTTTTTCAGTATTGAAAGTTCCGTCAGTGCACGGCAGGTAGCAAATCAAACAGATGTTTTAACGTAGGACTACGTTTTTCTTTTCTATACCGGGCGCCGTTTCAAAATTATGAAAAATGAGAGCGTTACGCAAAAGTGAAAGGTTTTTGAACGCTTATAACTTTCGTTCGACTGAACAGAATGACTTCATTCATGCATCATTTTATCAAGACGACTCACAAATTTTTTGCATCAAAATTTGAATGAAGTTCAATTAGTATAAGTAGTTCAATATTTCATTTGAAAATGGCCTTCTTTTGCTCCCATACAAATTTGCATATCAACAGGTTGAAAAATGTGTTTTCCCTAGCAAGGTCATAGGAAACGAGTAACAAATGTCTTCTTCTTCTTCAAACTAACTTTTCCCCGTCCCACACAAATTTCTGAACGCACAAAGCTATTGGTCGAAAATGACATCATATTTGCGCTACGCTCTGATTGGTTCATACTGCCGCAGTAACCTTGCCAGCAATTTTGGAACACATGGGAATGACCGAACACCAATAATCAGTTCTCGCTGTGCATCCGTATGAGCCAGACGTGCACGCAAAGTGCGCTGGTAGAGAACGCCGCCCATGAAAAGAAGAAGACCAGAATCATCACACGTCAACTGCCGCTGGCCATCCGCAACAACGAGGAGCCGAACGAAGAAAGAAAGCCGAAGTGGAATCGAAAACATTTCACCCTCGTCAACTCAAATCTGTCCTTATCAGGACGAACAAATCAGTTTACCAACTAAAGAGTTGGGTTGAATTTTTCATTGTGCTGTTGTTAATTCAATTACCGCATCACGGCTGAATATGGCAATCATTAAACGTCGCGTCCCCGATTATACCACAAAGAACGTTGAACAACAAACGAACGAAAGTCTCAGAAGGGATAATTCGAGCCAAACTGCAACACATCAGTGACCATGTGGTGGAGTTCGCCATTGTTCCTAGTTATGCATACCGGATTAGTTGCTGTTGGTGGGAAGCAAATTAGGCATATTTCTGTTGAGAAAATCATTCGTCTAGCGTGCACTAATTCAAACTAATTATTGTGGGGCAACAACAGAAGTTCGTCCCCTTTGGTGCAATTTGTATCACATTGCCTTCGTTGGTACCGCCTTCTTTTGTGCAATAGCATCCGACGCCATGACATACCAGCGCTTAGCTGAAATTTTGACTCAGTCTTACAACAGTCGTGGGCTGTGCAGTGGCTGTTCGCACGCAGTTAGCGGCAGCAAGCACCTTGGATGGTGCACCGGCGAGCAGTCGTTGCCCACACTCTCGCTTCTTTCCACTCAATTTTTGAGTACAATTGTATCATCTCTTTCCCTCAAGGATGTGCTACTCAATTTTCGTTAAACAGTGGATCAACTCAATTTTGATTAGATCAGCTTCTTACGAACATTTAGTAACATTTCCGCGAGAGAAAAGAGATAGCATACAATTGTACTCAAAAATTGAGCTATGAAGCGGAGTGCATAAAGGCGTTGGTACAGTTGGCTGTTGGTGCCGATGCTCCTGTCAACCTCGCTGCGAAAACATGGCTGCTAAAGCCTACGAGTTGGCTGGAAAAGCCGCCCGTGACGAGACAAACAACCCTAGGGGAATCGCAAACTATTTCTCCCTCGTCAATTAAATCCGTCCTTTTCAGGACGACCAAATCAGTTTATTAACTAAAGAGTTTGTTTGGTTGAATTTTTCTTTAGTCGGTTTGTAGTTCAATTACGCCGCGTCTCGGAGTATATCACAAAGACCGTTGAACAACTATCGAACGAAATTTTAGAAGGGATAATTCGAGCCGAATTACGACACGTCATAGACCGACTAGACTATGTGGTTGAGATCGTTTTAGTTAAGCTAGTTGTGCATAGCGGATTAGTTGCTGGCAGTGGCTAGCAAATTAGGAACATTTCTGTTAAGAAAATCATCCGTCTAGCGTGCACTGATTAAAACTAATTATTGTGGGGCAATAACTGAAGTTCGTCTCCTTTGATGCACTTAGTATCACATTGACTTCGTTGAATGAAAATTTGAATCAGTGTAAGTCAATGTAGTCGTAGTTCTGTACAGAGCAAAATGTGCTGTAGCTACGCAGTAGGCGTGCGACAATACTGGAGGGTGCACTGGTGAGCATTCGTTATCCAACGAGGACGCTGCGAGAAAAAAGGCTGCTGAAGCCTATGAGTTGATGGAAAAATGCCGCCCGTGACAACAACGGGACAAGAATCAGCCCACGTCACCTGCAGATGGCCACCCGCACCGACGAGGAGCTGAACCAAGAATACCAAGAAGAAACCCCAAGTTCAACCGTGAACAATGTTTCTCCACCGTCAACTATTTCCGTCCTTTTCAGTACGACCAAATCAGTTTGCTTATAAAAGAGTTTGTTTGGTTGAATATATCTCTTGTGCTGTTTGAAATTTCAATCATCTAACAACGCCCCAAGGGCCGAACTGAATATTTCATGTAAAACATAAACATTACAAACACAACAAACACAAAAAATTAAACAAAGCTGAAGAGCCCAATGGGCTGAAACACTTAAAATGTAAAAAATTAGTATGTAAGACAAATGAATTGGAAATATAAAACATGTTAACTAACTAAAAAGAAATTTCAATCATTCGATAGGAATCAAATTATTTTGGGAATGTATGTAGTTCAACCATCGTAGAAAATACAACTAGGGCCGTATCATTATTAAAACCAAACGGTCCTTTTTAGAGCCACCAAATGCTATCTAAAAGAGTTAACAATAGAATTATCTTACATATTTATTTCCCAATGCTGGTCTATCGTTCAATTAGCACTATTTCGGCCTAGACGTCTATCGGAAATAATAGACTATGACTTCCCAAACAGGCCACAACCATCTACAACGCAATAAGGATAATGATTTCCAGGTGGTCGATCATATCAACAGAATATGCTCTCAGGTGCATTCTCGCTTCACCATCTCGGAAGGCAAATGTCCAGCTGCAAAGCTCGGAAGAAGAAAACGTACACGGAAGAAACAAAGTCCCCAAAATTTCATTTCCCCAACTCTGGAGTTCGGTGCGGGAAGCCAAATTTGAGTATATGCCATAGTACTCAAATTTGAGTTACTGTATACAAAGTTTATGGAGGATAAATTTAACTGAATGCAATAAAACTCGTAAAAACCAAAGAAGAGAACTTTTCCGCACGGTTAGTTAGTAAATGTTATACAACTTCTAATATAAAGTGCCTATCTCGTGATGATAGAATAAAAACATAAATTTACTTGATTATTTTATTCATTTTGTTGTTTCTTAATTTTTAACAATAACGGCTAGTTTAATACCGTAACATATTTATTCTTTTCGGTTTTTAAATCTAATATACTTCAAATAATAAAAGTATGCAAATGACTTCCATTTTTACTCAAAAATTTGTTGTCAATGAAGTACTCACCCATTGAGTAATGTTTACCTAATGTGCAGAATCAAATTTACCCATCTCTCCAGTTCAACAACAGTACTCAACTTTAAGTTTAAAAAAACTCAATTATAGGTACTTTGTTTCTTCCGTGTATAGCACCTTATCTACCGGGTGTTGAAGCATTTTAACCCGATCCTGTCGTTTCCTCCAAAACAATAAGCATTATGACCAGCTTCATAATTGACATTTCCGAGCGGATTGAAAGCGTATCTGCCCGACTGACTTAAATCAATTGGCGGATGGCCCTGACGTCTCTGGAAATTCAAACTGCCCCTCGATCAAGCTGCCGGGAGAGATTAGCTAAACACGAGGTTTCCGAGCGAACCGAAGCCATGGTCAAGTAAACCAGCTTCATGACGAAATGAGGTGGTGTTAGTAGCTGTTCTTTCGAACCCAAAATGGCCCTTTTAGGGCCATCAAAACAACTGGAAAAGAAAGTTGACATGTGTTTTGGAAAGCTGGAGAGCTGGGTTTCGGGATAATCGATTGTGAAAAACATCTTTCCTGTGCCGAAGCCGTAATGTTTTCAACATTTGTACTTTTGGCAGTGTTGTACACACATAAGCCTAGCAGAAACCGTATGCAATTGGAGGTGAATGAAACCAGCTTCTTGAGTAAAAGTTTCCCAAATGAACAAAACTCATTCGCACTGCAAGGTATATTACGTGATATAGAGTATCTTGTTATCATATGTCATACATATTATTTCCAGTGAAAGCAAGATGTATGAATGTAGATACCAAGCCAGGCTATATCAATAAAGGTTGTAGTGCGAACGTTTAGTGTATGGGAATTCGATTTAGAAGGAAACCAATTTCCGCCACTCTTTAAACAATCAAGCGATCTAGATTGCACATTGCTTCGTAGTCCTACGTCAACTTTGCGTACAACCCCATTGGGCTGTCCCTTCTAGTTTTTGGGCAAGTTGGGCGAAAAGGGCACAGTATTCAGTGGTGCTCGAACTCTGAACTCGCTACTCTCACGCCTGCGGAGAATATATAACGCAACGATTAAAGTGTGCCTTCAAAACCATAAATGGTGGCTGAATCCATCTAATTATACCGGTTGGGATCAGCATACGCATCGCTTTCACGGTGTTTTCTCTCCGAGGTCTTTACGTTTTGAGACGACGAGAAAAACTCGAGGCACACAATAGATCGCTAGAATAACTGCTTGCAAGCCAGAGTGTTGTTACATGAGTCGTCTTTCCATGCGGCAATGGTACGGCACCTGTTGGGGCGGAGCGGGACTTGTTCCGTTGCCACAGCCTGCCCCGCAGTGGGATGTTAGGCAAAGGTGGGCGGCATCCAGTGGTTCGAAGTACCACTGGATACATGCCCTTTCGCTCAACTTTCAAAAGCATCTGTTTGATTTCCCTACCTGCAGTGCACTCCCGACGGAACTTTCAATACTTTCATATCTATCGTTCGAGCAAAAAAACATTAATGTGCACTCTTGCGCACTCCTGGAGGTGAGCGAAAATCTCCTTCTACATCATACTCGTTCACTCCACGCACGGAGAATATATACATAACAATTAAAGTATGTTTATCGAATGAGTTGTGTAACTTTTCGTGTTACATACTACCATATTGCTTGTCATAAACATATATTAGCTTGGATTAAATGTTACATCCAGCTCAAATACCTTATGAAGTAAAAAATGTAATCGATTGTTGCATATTATCTCTTTTTCTCACGCGGAAATGTTACTAAATTTTCGTTAAAAAGAGTGGAACAGCCTCAACTACTTGTTTCAGCTAAGTCATCCATCACAGTGTGCTCAACAGATGGCGCAGGTGTGTTAGCGGACCTAAGTGGTTTGTAGTGAAAAATGTTCGATGTGTTATGTGTGTTTGTTCAGGTATGAATGTTAATAAATTAACGGAGATGGATTAATATAAAAATATAAGCATATTTCATAAAAAAAACTCGAGTTGTTACGGTTCCTTGGTGATAATTGCCCATGCTACAGATCGGAAGTTGTGCAGAAAAAATGCAAAACTACCATATTTAAAAGATTTTGTTTTCCCTAAGGGGGACAAAAGGGGACAAACAATTTTGCATAGATCTTTGCTGAATTTTTAAATTCAATTTGAAATAAAAAGTTACAGCAAAAAAACTATTTTTCTCAAGTCCCACCCTGAGGAAGGTTATAAAAACTGTTATAAAACTTGATACGTAGATGGATAGAATTAAAATTTCTTGACCAAAGTTTCTACATTAAATTAAAAATATCTACAATTCTGTTGAAGCAAAAAATCCTCGAAGCCATATGGAAATAAAAGTTGAAATTTTTGTTATGAACATAATAGAACCAACCTAGTCACAACCCAAATCAAAAGATAGATCTTGTTTTAAACATCAAATCTCCCGAAGATGCCATCTGCTCTAAAGTTAATGGTTTTCGTGTTATCAATTTTGTCGTGAAATTTGTCCATTTCCGGATTCATGGTGCTATCGTAGGATGAAACAGTTCCTTATCTTTCTGGTGATTGCAGGGCCAGCGGGACTAGATTTTCCACCCTTTCTCGGGGAATCTACGAAACAGCACTGTTGTTGATAATGCGATTTGAACTGCTCCGACGCTCACACCTTCTTCCTTAATCAGTTTTCTGACCGAAAGACCGCGCATTTTTAAACATCCGTACGAAAAATTGAGAAAATAACAACATCAGTTCGATTTGACTGTAAACAACAGGACGCGGCCAAAAGTTGGTTGAATACTGCACGCATTTTTAATTGACGGTTAATCGTTAGTGTATTTATAATTATCGGAATAGTCTATAGAATAAGGTGTCAAGCCCTATAGTTCAATAGTAATAGTAATCTACTATATCTACCATAACGTTAACGAAGCAGACGTTAAACGTTAACCATTGACAACCCTGAACGCAATGATCAGCCTTCGAAAATCACCATTCTCACGCTGGTTTACACAGTTCACACAGTTCAAGAACGGAAAACATTTTTAAATTCCCGAGATACTTCACGAAAAAGAAAAAAATTCCATTCACCATAGATCACCACCTCGAATCGCCCGCTATGGAGTCGAATGTGCCTGCCTTCGTACCTATTTTCATTCAACTTTAAGGCTACTATCAGCCTGGCACCTGAAGAGTACCAGAATGTCAAGTGGCCACCCCACAACCACCGAACATCAACGAACGGAGCAGCATCGAAGCAAGCCAGCGTGTTGTGGAGTGTAGGATTTTCTCCTCCCCCTTACCCTCCCTCTCATAACATCTACTACAACTCTTCCGTTGCCGCCACCCGCCATGACTACCTGTTGGAGATTCGACGATTCACATGTAGGCCCATTCATTCACCAGGAGCTAGCTCACACCGGAGTGGTGGCGAGTGGAATTTCAAGCATTACTTCACATTCATTCATCAAGTTCTTTTTTTTTCGATAAATATGATAATTTGCTAAAAAGCAAAAAAAAAAACAAGAGAGAAATATACACAAGCAGATGTCACTGACTGGGTGCGTTGTGGACAGTGGGTGAAGTGTTGGCTTTAATATTTTGTGTGATTGTTTTCCTCGTTTGAATCTTAAGAGGTTAAAAAAAAAAAAACGATGTTGTACTCAATAATTCCAGACAATTTTGGTCAAAATTATCAAACTATTTGTTTGACAAGTTATAACTTGCAAATTTCTGACAGAGGATGTTCTGGAGGAATCGTTCCTCTTCAATTATTTAACAACAATTTCAGCTTTTCAATCGAGTGCCAATCAAAGCTTATCTGAACAAATGTAAAATCAACAACCGCTGGATTGACAAGCATGTTGAACTCCTTTTCAAAGTTTAAAATTTTCCAACCAAACCCACCGTGCGCTGGTTGGCGCTTCGATGTGCGATCACCATGGTGATCGTCCATGGCTCTTCGGGGTGTTATTCAAATTCAATCAACATTTTGTGCAACAATCTGGTGTTCGTCCATCTCCCTTCCCATCGCAGCAAACCGTATGTTTTCAAATTGACGATCCAAGTCGTCGCATCTGTTGTTGCTGTCCGAAAACGCCGTGAGAGCCCACTGGCAGATAAAACAACAACAACAACAGAAAAAAAAAAGCAAAAAACAGGTTGTAGTCAAACTTTTCCCACGACGATGGAATTAATCATCCGATTGTCGGTTGGAATCATCATCATTGGCGATGGACACTGGCCAGCAGCCTCCCCCCCCTCTCGGAGGGATGATTTCACGGACGGAGAAAGGAAGTGGTGGTGGTGGTGGTGGTGATGATTGAGGATCGGCCGATTCGCAGCTCACTTTCGGGTGGTCCTGATGCGGTCATAATATGCGCTGAGGTGCGGCGATGGTGAATTGATGGTTACAAGATTGTGGTGACGATTCTGGTAAAACAGTTTTTAAGGAGAGAGAGTGAATAAATCGTCGTATTCAATTCGAAGAAAACTAAACACAGAACGTTTGAATTAGCATGATTGAGTTACAACACTCAACTGGCATGAAAATTCAACAACAAGTTGGTAAACAAATTTTCCCACAAATCTAAGAATTCCCCGTTTCCCGTGGATCGCATTTAGCGATCGGCGTCGATAATCATTCCGCGAACCGTCAGGAATGCATGAATGGGACTATATGAGAGGAACGCATCAATCTCGTGAACTGCACCGAAGTCCGCGAACGAAGTCACCTTTAGCTACGCTACAAACAACACAAAGGTACGGCTAGAATAGGTGCAGTAGCAAAAAAAAATAGAACAACGAAGAAACAAAAGTGAAGTGGCAGATCTGCGGAATGCTGCGGTTTAACCCGGAGGGCTGGGACCTACGGAGTGCGATGAGGCTTCGAGTGTTTAATTGCCGTTAAATTAAACTCGATTGATATACATCTACCTACCCGACTGCGCCGAACGATCGTCACGTGGGCTCTCGGTGAGCGCTTTTGTTGCCGATTGGGTTGTACCTGAGTGCACGTTCAACGCTGTTTACATTTGTCCCGATTAATTACTGATGTGAAGAACTGACTACTGAAAGAAGGGAATTAAAATTAGTGTGCATGCGACGTATCTGAAACTCGACCAACCATGAGCTTATTATCATACCAGTAAACAGATAGCTGAATAACGAACTCAAAGCTTTTATCGACGATTGATGACTTCCGATGGTTCAAAGCTCACGTATGTCTAACATCGTGGGATCCAGATGGATGCCACCATGTTCGGTCTCGTCAGGTGAAACACCAGCGACGCCATTGATTTGACTTCCAACGCAGTTCCGTTTAAAGAAAACTTCTCGAAGCCTGGCGTAGTGCCATTTAACCGAAACTAACGCACACTACGTAACACCAGGTTCACAGGAACCACTCTTTGCACGGTAACTTCCGGACGAATACTGAAGAAAATGTTTGTTTTCGAGAAATCGACTGAGCAAAAGAATAAAACGTCAATTCAAAAGCATGGCTTGCTGCTATCTCGTCAATCTCTGCCCTCAATTCTGAGGCAGATAATGCGAGTCTTGCTCGCTCAGATCGATTCTCTCCACGTGGGGTCCAGGCAACCCTATCCTAGCTACTAGCGTTTGACAGTGCGCAACATATCATGAGCCTGCCATTGAAAAAAGTCCGTACGACGTTTTGTTACATACGAGGGTTACGAGCGCCAGTATTGTGGTACCTGACAATTGATCTGCGCGGTGTTTAGACCTTCGAAAATGTTGCACAGTCTTCAGCCAAATGGCCGCCCGCCACGGTTCCCTAATTTTCCTCTTCTGATGCGGTCACTTTTAAAGCCTGTCCACGTTTGATTTCGGACACTCAAATAATAGCAGTAAACAAAAATTTACACATAATTCAACAATACCGATTGTTTATTTCACAATAATAGAGCTATAACTAGCTAAACCTGTAAAAACAGTTGATTAAGATTTTAATTCTTCTTTCTGTAAAATTTCAATGAACTTTCTTGTGGCAACACCCCGCCGTCAGGCTCCAGCGCGGTACTCCCTCTGATGATCCGCCGTGGCCAGGTTCTCCATCTTCATATTTGAAAATCATCGATACCATTTGCGCTTCTTCTTAGTTTCGAAGAGTTTCAGCTTCACTAGAGCCCAGTACTTCTCTATTGGGCGAAGTTCTAGACAGTTACGAGAAAACAATAATAAACGCGCCAGTTCTATTAAATGTTCATTCATTTAGTTGCATGCGTAGCAAGGCTCGCACCGGGTTCAGCCAGTTATAACAAAAAATATGCCTATTCTTACCCGCAACTGCAACAAAAATTATCCAGAACTTTTTTAGTTTACATTTTTTTCTTTGACTGTCGCTTGTTCAAGTTCGAATGCAACCACTATTGGGAACATGTTGTTGTTTGTGCGCAGCAAAAGTAACGTTTTTATGGTTTTTTTAAGGTGAAAACTCCCTTGAATCCTCAGATATTCAGCATGGCAGCATGAAGTAAGTGCAAACACTTTTTTGCTCTTAAGTGGTAGTGTTGGCGCATTCGGAAGAAAACGCTCGTGGTTTGCCAGTAACTTTGAACATCTCTCTACCTCGATTCATAGTTACGTCCTTGGCATTATTATTCGCCACAATTTTCAAATTTCAAGCTAAGAATCGTTTTTGAAGGGCGGGGGAGTCAGGTGCATAATAAGCAAGATAAATTTTAAGCCATACATCTTATTGAATACCAATATTGATGAGATTTAAAACTTAATGTTCCGTTCTAATTTGAATCATAAACTAACTGGTTAAGTCGTTGACGATGGAATGGATAGCATCAAATGTACTGCAAATGCTTTAAATTGCATCATCTGCACAATAATGGGATGTTTGCAGTTAGAAAACGTATTCCAGGGACCTTTCCACGTCATGATGTACTCTGACAACCAACGACAACATCAACAACAACATTTCCTCATTTTTGTTAATCAACTTGAAAGTTGTTTACGTATGATAATGATCCCTTATTTAAAAGTACTTTGAAAATTGCTAGCATATACAGACCGAGACAGCTTCTTCATCTCGAGCAATTTCGAGAGGTTGACTTTTGAGGCACCTCTTCGAGTAACTCACGTTACTAGTAGGCGAGATCACTTTCTCTTTTCCCATCATTTTTTCCACAATAACATTGGGATCGAGAACCGACCAGCTACTGTCAAAACATGTATTCTGCTATCTGTGCAAATTTTTATCTACCAAGTGTGATGCTGCGAGTAACAAAAAGCAAAAAACTCGATGAACATCGATTAAATTTCCAGGCACATCGAGTTACTCGCGAGTAACACGGTGCATAAAAGTAACTCAGAGTAGGCCTGTCTCACCCCTAGGGGCAAGACTGCTCTTGATCGCGAGTTATTTCAGAGTTGCTTTTGAGGTACCTCGAGTAACTCTCGTTGCTCAGCAAGCGAGCACTGTCATTTTTTTGCTCTCTGTTTTTGGACAGCAGCTGTCAAACAAACCGAAGCTAGTACATTAGCTCTCGACTGTGCACAATTGGAAACTAGCAATTTTTAATGTTTTAGGAAAACAACCCAACATCGGTGTTGAATGAGAGCTTGTTCAAGCAAATTTGGAGAAGCTATTCAGCTGTTTCTTCTAGAATAGCTGAATAACTTCTCAAAATTTGTTTGACCAAGCTCTTATTCAACACCGATGTTTGTTGGGAAGCTACATTCACTTAAACTACATATCTAATATGCTCGTACAATTTTATATGGTATTTACCACTATTCGTGTAAGGCTTTGCCTTTTTCGATACTAAGTTATTTTTATATCTTCGATTAAGTAAAACTTTGTGTCATTCCACCAGACGGCCAGACTAAGAACTGGTGGTTTGGACAAGGACAGGAGAAGAGACAACGAGCTCAGCCTGCTACCTGACACAAGGTTCTCAGAATCGATTTTAGCTAAATTTGAATCTATGCATGGTCGCTATCATGCCTCATCAATGTACTTCAGTAAAGCAGGATCAATTCGTTGTGCCATACTTGTATTGCCATTAGCGAGAATGTCCACAATGTTTTCAAACAAATTCGGAAGTCTGGATGGAAGTCTGTGGCTTTGCTGAAACCACTGGCAACTGATATAGAAACCGGATCGAATCTTCGAATTTACTTTCAAGCTATCTTGCGTTACCTTTTTTCGCGAGTTACTTCGGTTCATCAATGCAGCTCACAGAGACTGTCTCACCCCTGAGCACTCAATCAGAAAAAAAATTAAATATTTCCTTACTGCAAAATATACTAGAAAACATTATTTTCATGATTTTTCGAGAACGGGGGATCAAAGGGGCTTTTTTTTTAATTTCAAATTTTTTTTCGGTAAATTTTAGGAAAAAAAAATCACGCATATGCATGCAAGTATAATGTCAAGCGCTCCAAAGAACATCAAATAAACCATATTGATAGTCATAAAGTTTGATATCGTTCACCACAATGCATAAAGGGTGTCCACGATGAAATTGCTCTAACTTTTAACCGTTGGGTAGAATTTAATGAAAATTTGGGTGGATTTAGTTCATAGTGCATTATTTACATCCTGCAAGTTTACCTGTGATCAAAACTCGCGGAAATGGAGTCGAAAGAACAGCTCGTGGGTGATAAAATCTTGCGCATTCATCACGAGAACAAGGATCTCTCGCATCGTTCCATCGCTAAAACGTTGGGAATCGCGAATTCCACGGTGTCGCTAGTGATTAAGTGGTTCGAGGAACGGTTGACCACCGATCGGAAGCCCAGAAGTGAAGGAAAAAGTATTCCGTACAACACCAAAAATCACAACCGCGTAGTTGGGGCCTTCAACCGAAATCCGAACGCCTCCGTTCGGGATGTGGCTAAGAAGCTGCACCTAAGCCGAAGTTTTGTCCAGAAGGCCAAAACTAAGGCTGGGCTTTGAAGCTCAAGGTACAAAAGGCCCCTATTCGCGACGAGAAGCAGAACAAGTCCGCCAAAACCCGTGCCAGGAAGTTGTACCTCAACATGCTGACGAAAGTTGAATGCTGCATCATGGACGACGAAACATATGTGAAGGCCGACTTCAAACAGATCCCCGGCAACCTGTTTTTCACGGCCAAGGATAAGTTCAGCGTTCCGGAGCATGTCCGCACTCAGAAGATGTCCAAATTTGCGAAGAAATTCCTGGTTTGGCAAGCCATCTGCACGTGCGGGAAGCGGAGTGCACCTTTCGTGACCCAGGACACGATGAACGGACAGGTGTACATAAAAGAGTGCCTCCAGAAGCGGCTGCTTCCTCTCCTGAAGGTCCACAACGTCCCAACAATCTTCTGGCCGGATTTGGCCTCATGCCACTACTCCAAGGACGTGCTGAAGTGGTATGCGGACAATAAGGTCAATTTCGTGCTGAAAATGTTCAACCCTCCCAACACTCCGGAGCTCCGCCCCATCCAGAAGTACTGGGCGATTATGAAGCAGCACCTTCTTAAACGACCTAAGGTAGTGAAGACAGTCGAGGAACTGAAGAAAGTATGGGTTTACATGCAAAAAACGGTTGATTCACAGGTTGTGCAGAATCTTATGGCCGGGGCTAAGGCCAAGGTGCGGGCATTTGCGTATGGACTGTAAATAAAATACGAGTAAAATGGTAAAATTAAGTTTAATAGTTATTTCTCAATCCCTGAAAATTTGATGGCAATCGGATGAAAACTCGAATTTTGCGAATCAATTTTGTGTGTGGCAATTTCATCGTGGACACCCTCTATATATAAAGAATCTTTTCAAAATGCATTTTTAAGCGTTTTTCAGAAAAACGTTCTGTTGGGATACATCCATAACGAAAAAGGGGGATCAAGTCAATCCAGACTCCCATACCCCTCGCTCCGGCTTTCAAGCAAAAGAAAGTGAATGAAAGCTGATTTTTCTTTACTTTCCAAACAAGAAATAAAGATGTATACAAACAAATGCAACGCTAATCAAAAACGAAACTCACCATGGAATTCGGAAGTATGACCGAGATTCTCAAAACCAGTATCATTTGGGCTAGGTTTAGTAACGTTATGTGTAATGTCGGAAGATTTGCCGAAAGATTCTGCTCCGGAACGTATTTCTCTATGAAATTCAGCATCAGTTGACGATACACCAAAATCACTATTCCACGGGTTTTCGAATACCCAAGTTAGGGGTCAGCAGCACTTTTTTAGCCCGTTTACGCAAAACTGTCACCTTTCTTCTCTTAATTGGACGCGGCATTGTCTACTTCGTTAATCAAAACTTTTATCAGTCCCACACACTCGCGCAAACAGTTGCTGACAACACTGCGCTCTTCAAAGCTACACAGAGAGGAATTTGATAGTCAATTTAACCATTATTGGGGGTTAGGATGACTATTGCAGCATAGTGATTTTGAACCGACTATGATCATGGTCAAAAATACCATTAAAAATAGTTAGTCCAACATTTGCCATAATGTCGGAATAGTCCTTGTTACCATGATCATAGTCAAAAATGCCATGAACGTGGCGAATTCGTACATTTTCATGGTTATTGTAACCATTATATGCAATAGTCACCTTGACCATAATTTAATTGTCGGTATAACGATAGAATTTTTCTCAGAGTATTCAGCTGTGCGAGTGTGAATTAGAAAAAAAGTAAAACGCGTAATTTTGAGACCGGTCCAATTATGGTGCACCATTCTCGTTAATTTATCAGTATTTTTGCCCACTGTTTTCAAGAGCGCGACGATAATTCAAGCAAAACATTGCATAAGGTCCTATGTAACATTTCTGTGATATTGAAAAATTAAAATCTATTTCAAATTCGTTATTTAAACTCAAATGTGTTTATTTTTATATTTTTTTATGGGTTTAGATGTTAAATATGAAGAGGAATGTAATGGAAATGCAATTTTTAAAGTTTACGGTGGTTCTAGGCTTGTAATCAATACATTTTTTATTTAGGACCTATTGCATTTGCATTTGTAGATTGGACCTGTTA
This sequence comes from Aedes japonicus, assembly GCA_034211315.2. Classification (NCBI taxonomy): domain Eukaryota; kingdom Metazoa; phylum Arthropoda; class Insecta; order Diptera; family Culicidae; genus Aedes; species Aedes japonicus. The sequence continues at coordinate 4,342 of JASCZW010011337.1, read as the reverse complement.
GATTGGTACTTTGGTAATTTATAACGTACATTGGACCTTCTTGAGTGAATAATGAAAATCAGTTAAATCAATTATTTTAAATAATGTAACAATTGAGATTATTGTGAAAATATCTATATAATTGTGTTCCTTGCTCAAAAATTAAATTCAAATTAATGTAAAACATAATATCACATGGGCCTATTGAATGACTGCCCCAATGTTGGGCCCGATATTATGTGGCACATACCCTTTTAGCAGAAACATAGTGCCACCGATATAATCCCGCATTCCTTATACAGATCACTTGGTCAAGAAATATTTGAGAAAAAGATGGATTACCGGTGCTCATTTTCTTCATACACGTCAAAACATTAAAGACAATTACTTTAAGAAATTCTAGAAAAAGCTCGAGAAAAATGGATTGAAGAGTGTAAACTGTAGTGAACTATGCCGAATCAGTGTTATACCTTATATGTTGCATAGCTACAGTTAAAACATTTTATTAAAATAATAATAATAATAACAGCTCAAATAATAACAGTTTATTACAATATACACAGATGCCTTTTTTTGTTTAGGAATGAATGTTTTGGTGTTTTATCAATTCAGAATTACAATGTGATTTTAAAATCTAACTACTACTCAATTAATTTATTAAATTAATAGATTCTCGGCCTCTTTTGGATTAGACTAAAGATTTCAAGAATGTCTCATAGTATGCCTTCTGCTTTATGTAAGGCAATAGTTTTCTTAAATCCTCTAGTTTTGCCGTTGACAGCTCGATGGGTTGTGTCGAGATAGGTTCAAATATTACACTTTCTACATCTATATCCATCTGATTCAAGATATGGATGCATTTATAGTTCCTTGCTGAAACATCATTCTTTAAATATACATGACCCGGATTGTCGGTCGTTTAACGAAAAACCATAGTTTGCTTCATGCGAAATTGATTACCACATAATGTTGTCATAGATATGATGTATCTTTGATCTAAAGATTTCAAATTTAAAAATTCCGTGTGCTCCATTTCTGTGGCACTCTACGACGAATGCTACTTATGAAGGTTGCCCAATCATGTGGAATCTCGATACTTATATTGCTTTTTTTCTTGGCCTTCTCAATTGCTGCGTGGACGCTGTCGACTTCCATATGAGAGTGTCCACTGTGCATAAATTTATGCAAAACAAGCTGAACCCGGTGCGTGCGCTGCTACGCTTGCAACTAAATGAAGGAAAGTTTAATATAACTGGCACGTTTATGGTTTTTTTTTCGAAATTAGTTTTTTTTCTTGACTAAGCAGGGGTTCAAATTTCTATCAAAACATGCTTCTTATCCGAGAAACACACGTTTTGTGTTTAAGTAACCTGGATAATTCTTATTTTTGGAAGAAATTTGTGTTTCATTTGTATATGAGCCCTCCCTTCCAGAAGGGGGAGGTTTCTCAAGCCACCATACAATCATTGCCTTCAAAATCCTCCACATTCCAAATTTGGTTCCATTTGCTTGATTAGTTCTCGAACCATCGCACCGGGCTCATCGATTATAATAAAATTTGAGTTTCATTTGTTTGAACTCCCCCCCTTCAGAAAGGGAGGGGTCTGAACTACATAGAAACATTCTTGCCTTCAAAGCCTCCCACATGTCAAATTTGATTCGGTTTGTTCGATTAGTTCACAGGTTATGAAGAAATGTCTGTCTCATTTGTATGAGAGCACCCCTTCCTGAGAGAGTAGGGGTCTAAAACAATCATAAGAACCTTCCCAGCCCCAAAAATCCTTCATATAAATTTTCACGTTGGTCGGTTCAGAACTTTTCTCGAGTCTGTAAGGGTCTGACGGACAGACAGACAGAAAGAAATTCATTTTTATGTATATAGAAATCTAGCTCCAAAACCCCCATATGCTAAAAAGGTTTCATTTACTTGATTAGTTCTCGAGTTATGCAGAAATTTGCTTTTTATTTGTGATGGGAGCCCCACATTTAAAGTGGGGGAGGGGTGGTGAAGTGCCATAGAAACATTTCTTGCTCCCATAAACCTCAACATGCCAACTTTGGTTTCATTTGCTTCATTGGCTCTCGGAGTTATGTTAAGAATTATGTTTCATTTTATGTGGAGTCTCCCCTTCCAGAAGGCGGAGGGGTCTCAAACCACATTTGAAACATTTATTTCCTTCAAAAACCTCCACATGCCAAATTTGGTTCCATTTTGCTTGATTTGTTCTCGAGTTATGCAGAAATTCGTGTTTTCATTTGTATGAGAGACCCTTCTTTCAATAAGCGCAGGAGTCTCAAACCACAATAGAAACATTTCTTGCCTTCGTAAACCTCCATATGCCAAATTTGGTTCCATTTACTTGGGTAGTTCTCGAGTTATGCACAAATTTGTGTTTCATTTATAGGAGGGCCCCCTCTTACAGAGGGCGGAGGGGTCTCGAGTTACTTTAGAAACATTTCTTGCCTTCAAAAACCTCTACCTGTCAAAGTTGGTTCCGATTTACTTGATTAGTTCTAGAGTTATGCAGAAAATGTGTTTCATTTGTATGGGAGCCTCGTCCTCCCTCCACCTACCAGGAGCGGGAGGAGGGGTCTGTACCGTAGAAGCATTTATTGCCTTTAAAATCCCCGCAAGCCAAATTTGGTTCCATTTGCTTTATTAGATCTAGAGTTATGAAGAAATTTCAGTTTCATTTGTATGACAGCACCCTTCTAGGTGAGGGAGGGGCCTCAAACTACCATAGAAACATTTTTCGCCACCAGAAGACCCCACATGCCAAATTTGGTTCCATTTGCTTGATTAGTTCTTGATATATGCAGAAACTTCTGTTTCATTTGTATGGGAGCCTTCCTTTCATGGATAGGGGAGGGGGGTCTCAAACTGCCATAGAAACATTTCTTGCCTCCAAAAACTTCTGCATTCTAAATTTGGGTTCCTTTGCTTGATCTGTTCTCGAGATATGCAGAAAAATGTGTTTCATTTGTATGAGCCCCTTCACAAGAGGGAGGGCTCTCTTACTATCTTTAAAACCTTTTCCGGCCTCAAAAACCCCTGCATACAAATTTTCCATGGCAAACGGTCCTTCCGTCATGAGTTAAATCGTGACAAAGCGAAACCCCAACTCATTTTTATTTATATAGATTGACAGCGTTCTTCCTCGTGCTTTCATCATCTCAATAACGTAAGAAACAAAAATACAATGTATTTGTTGTTGTTCTGGCCTGTACATCGATCGCAATGGTAAACAGTACTTTCGACAGACTCAGGGAGTTTGTTAAGATCTTTTAGCAAACAAGACCCGAGCTCTTGGGATCCTCGTTTTGCCTTGCTCTCGTTCCATAAATAGCAGTACGCTATATAATCGCCAAGGTAGCTACTGAAAACGGTGAAATCGTATGTTTATAACTGCCTGGAATAAAAGGATTGGCCACATGTTAGGCTAAGTTGAAGGAGGCGACCCTGAGAGTTGGGTCTGCCCAAGTAACACACAACACATCTTTTAGAATGATTTATAATTGTTTGTATTACAAATCTCATTATAAACGTATTGCAAAATAGTGTCCAAGCTTTGGAGTGGTTTGTAACTCTCGAATTCTATATCACTCTGATAAACGGTCGAGCTAAAAATACTTTTTACACTCCTCCAAGTGATTAATATTTTATTATTGTTCTTAAAAACATGTTTCCATACATATATAAAACATAAACAAGAAAAGATTTTACGGTGAGTTGTATATTCTGTTGATATTACAGTACACCAACCATGTTTTGCAAAACTTGTTGTTTTTTCTCATTACGATGAACATTGTGGTTTCACTGCCAACGGGAAGCATATCATAGATACTCAGAGTACACTTTTCAACAATCTGAGTGGGCTTAGCAAAGAAGCTACAAACCGATCACGCCAAGGACTAGTGTTCAAATCCCACACTTGGCGATGTTATTTTTTTGTATGATAATAATATTTTTCCTATTTTATCTTTTATGAGACTTCACTTTCTGCGCTTTTTGCGTCACATTGAAGTATGAAATAAAGTATTATACACCTAAGTTTATAACCTGTTTTTGTCATTCGACAGTACTTTCAACTTGTTTATTACAAGCTGTGTTGCTTGGGTGTTCTAGATGATATGATACCCTTCTTCTTTTCGTCGTATACTCGTTGAGCCACACTTTGATGTGTGTCAAGAAGACTTTGTAGTTCATCTCTTTCGTCGAAACTTCTGTCTTTATTTGGACTTGTATGAGCGATCACATTGGCCGCATGTGTCCATTTTTTGGTTTTCGAAAGCTGAGGTTCATCGAGTTGAGACAGAATCCGGTAACTATTATAGTGGACCGGTATTAAGTTGGCAGCTGCAT